>CAUYPK010074844.1:0-15128 GCA_963574355.1 Loris lydekkerianus
AAAAGAAACAATTTAGTTCAAATAAAAGAGTGAAAGAAGTAAATCTTTAACTTAATGCTATAAAAATAAATAATTTCAACATTTTGGGATATATATTTGGAAAGTGTTTTTTTTTTTTTTTTTTTTTTTGTAAACTAAGATATGTAATAGAACTCAATTTATTGAGTTGTTTCTTCTACAGGATTGTGGAAATGAATGAAGATGATGCAAATGAGAACAAGCAGAGGCTATTTATTCCTAGCTTGCTGCAGCAAGTGAGTCAGACACCGTTGCTTGCATTTGGCAGATGCTCAAAGGCAGTGAGGTGAGAACGGGGAAAATCAAAATCAAAAACAACAAAAAATAGAGACTTCAGGTATGCCGTGATTGGATATCATTGACCATGATGGGGCTTGAAGCAAGCTAACTGGGTGCAGGGTGTCCCACTTGATTGGTTTGGGAGTCTATAAAGCTTTCTCTTGCTGGCCCTGAGTGAAATCAACAGGAGATAGGAGGGAGGCCAGTCCTCCGGCAAGTCTTTGACTATTCTAGGCCAACTGCTGCAAAGATGGTGGCTGTTTTTCTGGTTTGCAGATACAGAGATAGAACTTCAGAGTTCTTTTGTCCTCTATAGTCTTGACTTTATTCATTTGTATATTTAATATTACATACAAATTAGATACAATTCAGTATTGGATAAAAATTAGTTTAAAGTTAAAAAAAATTACATACAGTTAAAGATTGCCAGCATTAACCTGTGAATTAATTTTATTCCCCCATGATATTCACCATATCTGTATCGTTTCCTTAAAATTTGAAAACTAAAGACAAGATATTTTATACCATCAAGTTTTTAGGATGTAAAATCTGGTGACAATCTGAGTCTATAATCTCTCTCACATATTGAACAATTTTAACTCATTAACTGATGAAATTTTTTAAGTATTGATGTGTTTTTAATAGACTATTTTTTGAGTAGTTTAAGGAAAATTGAGAGGAATGTATAGGGGTTTCCCTTATACCTCCTGCCTCCACATTTGCACCACCTCCCCATTACCAACGTCACCCAACAGAGTGGTACGTTTGTCATAATTGATGAGCCTACATTGACACATTAATAATGACTGAAAGTTCATAGTTCAGACTATGTTGTGTACCCTGCAGGTCTGACCAGGTTTATAATGACATGTGTGCACCACTGTAGTACCCTAGAGAGGAGTTTCACTGCCCTAAAAATCCACTGTGTTCTGCCTATCAGCCCTCCTCCTCCCTAACTCCTGGAAACCACTGATACTTTTACGTCTCTGTGACATATCCAGAATGTCATTTAGTGGGAATCATATGGGAGGGAGCCTATTCATATTGGCTTCTCTCACATAGTAATACACATTCAGTTTTCTCACACCTTTTCACGGTTATCTGCTCTATTTCTTCTCGGAGTAACATGCCATTGCTGGATGCAGCACAGTTTGCCCGTTCACCTACTGAAGGACATCTTCGTTGTATCCAGGTTTTGGCAATTATAAACAAGACTACTGCAAACAACCATGAGCAGGATTTAGGGTGCACATAATGTTTAATTTCTTTTTGTGAGTCATCCTGCCCTGTACTTGATGTATTACTGCAAATTTTATATCTTCCTCACATTTCCTTTTGTGGAACGCCTTGGCGGATGTTTTCTGTATTTCCTTGTTAATTGCTTTTGATCCTCTATATTTTTGTTTTATAGGAAGGATAGATTCCTCAAGGTTTTCTTCCATCTCGTGAATTAAATTTCTCATATTTATATCTAAATATATTTTTAAGTGATAAATATTTTCCTTTTCTCTGATTGCTTGTGTCAATATACTTCTGTTATTTGTCACACAAAATTGAATTATCAAAAAGTGATTTTTTATTAGGGTATTGGGATTTTCTTTTCTTTTGATTTTGTCTTAACTTCCTTATATTATCCCCCTTTAGTATATACTAAATATCTTATTTTTGTGGTCAAAGATTGATTAATGATTGTATGTTGCCAGCAGTGATTTTTTTTCTGTGTTTAGGTATGCATCTGTGCCTCTCCCCTGACTGATATTTGTTTGCTGTGAATGTAGTAGACCAGTGTTTTTCAACCTTTTTTTATCTCAAGGCACACTTGAACCTATAATTAAACTTCTGTGGCACACTTAAATTACATTGATCAAAAGAAAAAAAAAGAGCAAGAAATATATATATATATACGTACATACATACATACATTCATTTACAGTGCTTTGAACTTCTTTTGAAAACAATTTAATAAATGATATTTAAAATTTTTCATAGCACACCTAAGATTTTCTCACAGAGCACCAGTGTGTCACAGCACACTTGTTGAAAATCACCGTGGCAGAGTGTGAATAGGAAATCTCACTGAAAGTGTGTGGGCAGAATGGCTGGTCGTGTCCACCACTCATATTAAAGAAAAAGAAAAGGAATACAAAGAAAAAATGAAAAAGAAAGAAATAAAGAAAAACCCTTAACTTCAGCCGCAAAATTCCATTTTTGAAGCCCCAGTGTCTCCTTAGAGAATCTCAATCATTAGGAGTTCTCAGATATGGTGGCATGTCTGTAGTTTCTCTCTGAAGGCCAGTTTCTGCTGGTGTATGTGCAGCACCATGTGCCATTTTGGATATGAGAAATACTAGTGGAACATGTACAAGTAGGTATGGGTTATTCCCTGGGCATTCTGGCTGTTGGCATTTAACTCAGCATCCCTTTAAGGTACTGTCCATGCTGAGGTCATTCCACTGTCAAAAACGGCTCCTTCCTTCCTGCAGCATTCTCCTTCCAAGATGGAGCTGTGCTTTGCTTTTTCTATGTAACTTCAGCATGACACAACTTCCTCAGATTCATCACAATCACAGAACTACTGCTGATTCCTCTCAATGTACACCACGTCTCTGAATATTGCAGTTTCATTCCGTGTGTTTTGTTTAATGTTGAAGGAAAAAGTTGACCGCGTGAAGGTCTCTGCTGGCACGTAGTTTGCAGGTTCTCTCCGTATCTACGTGGAATTATTCCCTGTACCCCTGGTTTTCTCCTACATCTGAAGATGTGCATGTTAGATGCGTTAGTGTGTCTCCGTTGTCCAAGTGTGTGTGTGTGAGAGAGAGAGAGAGAGAGAGAGAGAGAGAGAAGAGAGAGAAGAGAGAGAATGAATGAGTCCTGCCATGGGACGGTGTCCCGGCCAAGGCTGGTACTCACGTTGAGCCTTCAGCTGATGGAATAGGCCATGGCCACTCATGATCCTGAGCTGAAATACATGACATGAAAAATGAATAAGGGAATGAACATGTTTATTATAAATTAAAAATTTGAAAGTAAGCATACTGATGCATAGCAATAAACAACGAGGTAGGAGAGTGCTCAAAGAACCTGCACTGTTAGTCCCTGTTTTTTGGCTGTGTGGTGGTAGGTGGGCAGCTTATGATTTTTGTTTTGTAAACATTTATTCCCTAATCTAACCATCCACCACAACCGCCCTTGTCACTCATTGATTCACCAAAGATTGGATAGTTATCTTACTTGTTTGATTAGTCTTTCTCAAATGTATTCATAGCTCAAATGTATTTCAATGTTTAGCATTCGAAGTGTTTGGGGTTTGTCAAGACGTTGTTTTTTTTGTTTGTTTGTTTGTTTTTTTGCAGTTTTTGGAGGGGGCTGCGTTTGAACCCACCCCCTCTGGCTTATGGGGCTGGCACCCTACTCCTTTGAGCCATAGGCCCTGCCCAAGACATTGGTATTTTTCTGACCAGAAATATGCTGTAGAAAATTATGTCTATATAGCTTTGCTTAGAGTCAAGAACCTATTGACAGTGTTAAGTGAATACTTACTGTATTTGTATGTAGTATTTATACCTCTTTATTGTTAGGTTTTCAAGAGGCAGGGGAAGTAAAAATGAGAAACAAAACTATGTCAAAATAAAAAGGGTAATTGTAATATAACTAAAGGCACATTGTTTAAATATCAGTGATGACAAATAACATTGATAATATAATTAGACCTATATGATTGTATAGATCCTTGATCTGTGTGGTTTCCTTTATTCCTAAAAGAATGTGATCTAGCAATTACAGGGTACTGGACCACAATGCTGTGTACTAACAAGAATCCGGTTGGTTACTTATGGAGAAGTGGATTTGCCACATGGGAGAGATGTAGATTCAGAACACTGAAGTAAGCATTTTGTTGATAGAATTATAGAAATAATGGAGTAAATTTAGTAGAATTTAGAGAGAAGGTACATGAATTAAAAAAAAAAAAAAAAGTGAGAACAGTGGTGAGAATAATGTCTAGGGTTCAAAAAGGCTGGCGGAAGCTGAACTACCAAGCTCCCGGGTTTTAAGATTGCTCACTCTGTAAGCACCTTTCATACACAGTTGGCCATTTTTGTACTTAATCCTGAAATGAAAGTCATCAAAACTATTTGAGGAAAGAAGTAATTAGACACTTCCATGCATTAGAATTAGTATAAGTTAGTATAAATGGGAGAAATGTGAGACCAGGAAACTTTGAAAGACCAGGGAAAAGAGAATGTGATCTTACACAAGGCACTGTCTTTGAAAGGAATATAAAGGCAATAAGATAATTCAGAAAGAAAACTGCAGAACTTAAATATGATTTATGTGTTTGTAAAGAATTTTGTTAGCACCTTTGTATCTATACAATATATTTAAAAGACTGATATAATTATATAAATATAAATATACAAACACATCCTAAAGAAATAATTATAAACTAAAACCTTCCCTTATGGAAGGTTTAGGTTGCTATTGAATAGTCAACATTTTTATAGAGACCAGCTAGGTTTTTAGTCATATTGAAAAGATGATAAGGAGTAGAGGAATGATTGGATAATTTTTTTTTCTATATATATGTCAAGTGATTGCCAAAGGTAAACATTATAAAATTTATCTCAAAAAATATGATTTCCCAAATTACTAAGCATTTTATTTTAAGATACTGCAGATAAGGGAAAAACCCAGATTTCTGTGCGTATGACACTCTGCAATTACTACTAAAGATGTGTCCAGGTAATGATGAATATAACACACTTCTACAATTCTCTGTAACCTGCTAATATACAGTTTCTATTTATTTCAATCTGTTGTCAGACATAAACTTATAAAACATAATTCAGGTCTGTAATACTTTCATTAATAAGTAGGAGTTTAACATTCTAGACATTTTTAAACATTTTTGTTGCTGTTGTTGTTGGTGACTGTTGGTATTTTTGTCTTTTACTTTAACACAGATTATTACTTAAGAAATTAATGCTAGATCAAATAGAACCTTCCAGACCTAATTATGAAATTATTAAAAATAATTGTATCTTAAAAATTTCAGATTTAAAATAATATACACAAAATATATGGCATATAGTACATGAATATATAGCAGTATGTTTGGACTTTTATAAAGCTACAATTTTTTGTTGACAAAACCCCATTCTCTAAAATGGACAGTTGCACCACCTTCAAATGATTTAACTAAAGCTGCATAGACCCGTGTTCCTGATAACTACCCCCAAACTAGATCAGATTTGAACAGTTGTAGTCATTAAAGGTTAGAAACATACCTTCATATCGGTTACCTTTTCTTAAAATTTCCCTTTCATCTTGATCAAGAAAGAATGAAAACAAATGACAAAACTGTACTAACTTTTTGGAAATTTCTAAATGTAACTGATATTAGCAAAGGCATGAGATTTTAGCTGTTAGAACATCAGTTCTAAAATAGTGTTCTTGAAGATTTTATTCATTGCAATATCTTCACAGAACACACATGTATAGTTAGAATTAAATAAATATTTGTAATGGAATGATGTTTCTTCCAAATCTTAAGTATATGGAGAAAGCTGCCCCAGAAAACTTGCTAAGTATCTACATAAGCACAGCTAGATTTCCTTATACTTATGTCATACCTTGCAATTTGAAACAGAGTATATTAAAGACATTTTTTCTGTTCAACTTCAAATACCAGTTTAATAATTGCTCTTTGTTGGCTAATCAAGTGACGCTCTTTTCCTACATGGTAGATATTAAGCTCATTTTCAGTCAACTATGTCATGTACCTTTGTTTTAAAAGGAATAATTGTGTAATTAGTTCTGTTAGGAACTTTAATTCCCCAAGAGAAATCAGATAAATGTTTCTCGTTTATGTATTATTATGCTTATTTTGTAAAGAATATGGCTCAAATGGATTGCAAATTAAATAATGATTTTAAAAAATTAAGTAATAATGGACTTTAGTTCTTCTCCAATCTTCTCATTGATTCTTACTCTGTCTTCTTCATTTACTCTTGGTTTCTAACGACCTAAGCATTGTGCTAATTAAAAAATGGAAAACATTGTCAAGACTACAATGCTGAGACATATTTTTAGGACTTGACAAATTGGTTCTGGTATTCTTCTGCTCTGCACAATAATAAGAGTGTGGTCAGAGATAGATTGTGAATAAAGCACAATGTATCTTCCATCCTTCCATTCCTCTGTATTCCTATTTGGTAATTTCTTCATTTTGACTGTCCTGATTGATCTGTTCATGTGCCCTGCTGTTTATGCTTATCTTCTTTTCCATCATACTTTCTTTCTGTCCTTGACCATTTAAAAGTGTATAGAATAATTAACAGACTTTTTGTATGCATACTTCATATCCATCAAACATATGCAGATATAGATTACTCACTCTAATTAATGCATAATGAACTCCTAAACTTAACACTGCTTTCTTGACCAGAATTGCATATAACAATATTTTTTAGTAATAATCTTTCAGACTCTAATAAGATAGCCTCAATCTCTGAAATTATTTTTCTCAAGAGTGATTTTATTCTCAGTATCAGTGTAACCTCATGATAGTATGCTGTAACAAAATGCTGTGTTTTATGTATTAGCATTAACCAGAAGATGTAACCACAGACCATGCTTCCTCTTTGACATAAAAATTATGTTGAGCTGAGGGCAATTAAGAAGTAGCCACATACATGAAAATCTTTACCTTATCTTTTTCTACTTAAAGGCAAATATAAATTCTTCTTTACTGTACAAAAGTCTAGATCCTTATCAACCTGGAGATGGCCCAGAAGAATCTGCAAACAAACTTTCTTATAGTTTTCCAACCTTTGGAAAATCAAAATCATTTTCTTTTGTCTTGTCATTTCTTTTACAGGTTTATTAGGTTTTGGTGAAGACGTAAGTTAGAGTTCTAAGCCACTTATTTGAATTACCTTTCCTTAAGGTTTACCATGTATTAATAAACTTGTTTTCTAATCTGCTTTTGAAGTGTCCTTCCCAACTAAGAGTTAAGATGAATAAAGGTAAAATTTTCTTTCCTCTACAGTATTCTCTAATTGAAGCTGTTTAAGTGCTGAATATTATACAGTTCACAGCTTATGTAGAACTGACATTCTAAATTTAGGAATATGACAATTTACAGGATTTTAAGAGAACCTTATTTTCATCACACAAAAAATGGAAATAATAATAGCTACCAATTAATGTTATTTTAGAGACTTAATTACTGCATTACAGATAAAGTAAAAGGAAGCTTAGCGTTAATAATGCTTATTGTGATTAATTAGTGTTATTATTATTGTGTTTAGTCAAATGTGCTGTTAGCTTCATAAAAAGATTTCAGTTTATTGGTATCAATGTGTATCTCATTGTTTTAATCTTGTAATTTATATGATTACATAGTAGGTATTAAATTAATGTTGATAAATTGATTAAATATAAATTGATCAATAAAGTTAGTTTTCTTTTAACTTCAGCAGCACTAAAGCAGAGGATTTATGAAAGTCTGACTCCAGATGTAGCTGAATAGAATTCTAATTGCACTTGTATTAACCATGTCATCTTTGACAACATAAAATAATTTAGCCCTCATTTGTTTTATCTGAAATATGAGATGATATTAGTATGTAGTTCATATTAACTTTTGAGTATTAAATTTCAAGATACTTACATAATGCCAATATTCAACAAACGTATTATTATAAAAACATGTTTTTTCTCAACTAAATTCTCTATAGAGTTATAAACATACTATAGTGTGAAATGTTAAAATAATTGTTTAGTAGAATACATATTTCAAAATAAAGTCAAAAGAACAAAATAACAAATCAAATAGTGAAACAAAATGAGAAGAAGCCTTATGAAGTTAACAGCATTTTAAATGAACTTTCATGTAAGGTAGCATGTTAGAAGTAATAATGAGTATTTCATAATGAAAAAAGAACATATTAATAATAATGTGTGGGACAGCCCCAAATTTTGTCTGAAATCACCTTTATAGAGATGAAAGTTATGATATCTGAAATGAGATGTACATTGTACTGGATAAGCATTGCCATTGATATTTTGATGTCACAAATAATGCTGCCATGAACATTGATGTACAGTTTTTGAATGAACATATGATTTTCTTTATCTTGGGTATATACCAAGAAATGACATTGCTTGGTAATAACTCCATGTTTTTGTAATCTGGGAATCTACCCAAAAATTTTCCAAAATAGCTGTACTATTTTATATTTTCCCTAGAAATGTGTGAGGGTTTCAGTTTCTCCACATCCTCACCTACACTTCTTATGTTCTAACTTTTAGTTATAACCATCCTGGAAGATGGGAAGTGACATTGCATATTGTGACTTCTATGGAAGTTCATACGTTTCTTAATAATTTTATGTCAAATGTCCATCAACTCATGAAAGGATTAATGAACTGTAGTATATGCATACCATGGAATACTATTCAGCCTTAAAAAAGATGGAGACATTATATCTTTTGTATTAACCTGCAGGAAGTTGGAACACATTCTTCTTAATAAAGTATCACAATAATGGAAAAGCAAATATCCAATATATTCAATGCTAATATGAAACCAGTAGATGAACTAATTTAATTCAATTCAAGTCAGCGAGAAGGGGAAGATGGAAGGATGGAGGAGAATTTCTGTGCTCCCACTTAATGGGCACAAGGTAAGGGTATATGCCATACCTCCTGGAGGCGGGACACACCTGCAGCAGGGACCTTATCTAACAAATACAAACATTGCAACCTAATTGTGTCTTCATATTAATGTCAAATTAAGAAAAATAATTTTATATCAATAGAAACATTGCCAACATGGATTGAAAAGAACAAAAGGAATACAGAAGGAAGAAGTCTGTCTGTCTCTCAAATTTCTCAAGTATAAAATATGAGCTACCTTTCATAAGAAAAAGAGAAACACCTTACAGGGGGAAGCAGCATGCTTGGAGGGTGAAACTAGAAGCTACAGAGGAGTATCTCTTGGCCTTGAAACCTAAAGGATTTTGGCAGATTTGATTTCAAAATTTCTGGAAACAGTGACTCATTATTTTCTCTCTCTCTCTCTCTGTCTTTTTTTTTTTTTTTTTTTTTTTTTGTCTTTTAGGAACAGGAATATCTACAGCATTTTATAACAATTACACTACTGTCTCCTCATTGTGTATATTTTTAAAAAAAACAATTTGTTTCTCTAATGTCACAGGTTGATGAAAAGAAATTGTGCCACAAAATAGACTGTGGTAAGAATCTCATCCACACCTAATTTAGATGATTTACTTGATGAGATTTATTACTTTTGAAATGATGTGGTTTAGATAATATTTTGGGATTTGGTGTAGATGGGTTGAGATGTTTATTGATGTTGAGATTGGGGTTAAGTTTTTGCCTATAGAGCTCATGTGAATCTTTAGGCATTGGAGGCAAACTTCATTAGGCAGAATAATGCTATTTCCCCCAAAGATATCCACCTACTTACTAATTGTCTGAACCTGAGCATATCTTAACCTTACATGGCTAACCTCAGATTACAACTGAGATTTCAGTTATAATTAATATTTAGAACCTTGATATGGGGAGATTATTCTGTATTACTCAGACAGAACCAATATAAGTGGAGAAATGATTTTGGTTATGATAAGGGAGAGAGATGCAAAGACAGAACTAGAGTCAGAGATACTAGATTGTTGAAGACAGGGGCCATGATCCAAGGAATATGGCCTATAAAAACTGTATAGTGTGGGCAGCACCTGTGGCTCAAAGGACTAGGGCCCTGGCCCCATATACCGTAGGTGGTGGGTTCAAACCAATCACCAGCCAAAAACTACAAACAAACAACAACAACAACAACACCAAAAAATAACTGGATAGTAAGCAAAAAGTAAAAGTATTTTCTTGTAGAATGTCAAAAAAGAAACATATCTTTTCCAAAATCTTTATTTTAGCCCAATAAAAAAATCTACTGCAATAGCCATTTGTTGAAAGAGTATAGTTGAATGGCAAATAAGCTCATGAAAAATTGTTCATCATCACGAACCATTAGGTTCATGCTTATGAGATATCACTTCCCATCTATTGAGATAGTTAGTACCAAACCAAACCAGACCAAATAAAATAAAACAAAAATTCCTCATAAAATAACAATCATTGATAAGGATATTGAATAAATGGAACTCTTGAGCATTCCTGGTGGAAATGTACAGTGACATAATTTATGTGGATATAAGTATAATGGTTTCTCAAGAAATTAAATATTGAATTACTGTATAATCCAGAAATTTCACTTTTAAGTATATATCCAAACTTGGAAGCAGAGATCAAACAGATATCATGATATCCAAAAGGTAAGAAAAAAAAAATTCATTGATATACGAATTTAGTTTACACAGTTAATCATACATTTATGAAGAATGTATGATTGGTTAAATATAGACTATGTATTTGTATTTATTAGCATTAATATCAGCAAATACGATAATAATATAGTATGAATACAAAAATAACTGAAACATAGAACCAAATTGCTCCCTGAAAAAATTTAATGCCTTTTTAATGTGTTTTTAGTGTTTTAAACACATTAGCCACCTACTTTAATATGTAGACTTATGCAAATAATGTATGATAAAATTTAAACATTATATGAATGTAATTTTGTACATAGTATTGTATGCTTTATTAATTCCTATATAAATAGATAGTTCCTTATTTTTGAAAAACTACATACTAACACCAATGTAAATAATTACATATCACATCAATTAATATTTTCTCACTATAAAATTCCAAGAATAAGAATTACCATGTCAAATATTTTAACATTGAGCTTATAGATACTTTATGAAATCAAACTTTAAATGACTTAATGCAGGAGGTGGAGCAAGATGGCGGCCGAGTAACTGCTTCCCTGCAACTGGGTACAGTGAGTCTGGGGAGATAAGACTCCAGGCTGGTGGGATCTGCCTATAATCATTCCTTCAAGGATACAGGGAATCAGAAAGGGACTTCTGGACCCCAAGAGGACAAAAACAGTGGAAAACTGGCAAGTGTTTGCATGTGTTTTATCAACCTAAATCCACTGGCAGCCATAAGTACAAGCAGCTGTGAGACTGCAAACGAGAAAGGCCTTACCTTGGAGCTGTTTCTGTGTTTTTGGACTTGGCACTAAGTTGAACTGCCTTGGGGAGAGCTTGAACAGGAGTACAGAGAACTTTGGGCATTGTCTAGGGCCCGAGACTGAGCCTCTGAGCTGGATGGAGCTAATAGTGTTCAGCTATGGGCTGCAGGGACCCATTGTGAGAGAACTGCCCCAGCAAGCTCCGCCCTCAGTGTCCCAGAACAAGGATCTGGTGGGAGCTAGTAACCTAGTGACTGAGCAGTCTAAAGGCAGGGACTGAGCTGTCTTACACCCTTAATCCTCAGGGGCAGAGTGAGACCTGTTTTGGTACACTGGAGCCTCGGACTGTTGCCCTGGGTAGAGTGCCATGGTGTCATAGCTCATAGCACTGTCAAACTCCTGGGCTTGGCATGACCTGGACCTCCATAAGAGCTGCACCATGAGCCCCAACACGTGACCCACATCTGCCAGGCCTCTGCATGCCCTGACCAGGAACTGTGGGAGCTGCGCACCCCTCTGTCCTCCCTCCTGTACCCTCCTTTCCTCCAGACAAGCCTGCTCGTCTGGCCAGGGACTCTGGCAGCCATGTGCCCCCTGGAACCCTCCCTGCCTCTGCACAGAGCACTTCTCCTGGCCAGACACAGCTGAAGCCTTGGGCTTTCTGTGCCAAAGTCACTGGGTGCCAGGCACTCCCAGAACCATCGCACCACCTCCCGCCCTGTTGCTGGATCCAGGTGTGTCACACTCCAGAGCTGCTTCCACAACCAGAACTCCCTGGCTGGGGCACCCCCAGAGGGACTACACAGAGTCATTCCCTACAAAGATCCAGCAACAATAGAATGATCCTGCTGGGGTCTAATTTTGGAGAGACACCTCCAGAACTCTGAGGATGGGCAGGACAATAGTGAAAAACAATCATGAGGTGAAATCAACAGAAAAACTCTGGCAATATGAATAATCAGAGTAGATCAACTCCTGAAGGATTAATGGAACAGACACAACACAAGATCCCATGCACAAACAAATAGCTGAGATGTCAGAAATCGAATTCAGAATCTGGCCAGCAAATAAGCTTGATTTAGAATTCCAAGCAGTAAACCAAACGATATCTCAAGAATTCAACAAATTCAAAGACCAAATGACCAAAGATTTTGACACATTGAGACAAGAAGTTGAAGACCTCAAAGACCTGAAAAACACAGTAGAATTTCCTCAGTAACAGAATGGAGCAAGCAGAAGAAAGGATTTCTGGCATTGAAGATAGAGCTTTTGAACGCTCCAAAACTTGCAAAGAGGAAGAGAAATGGAGGGCAAAAATGATCACTCTCTCAGAGAGCTCAGGGATAATGTGAAGAAAACCAATATTCGTCTTATAGGGATCCCCAAAAGAGACGAAGTGGCTTCACAAGGCACAGAGTCTCTTCTTCGTGACATTATGAAGGAGAACTTCCCAGACATGACAAGAGATTCTGAAATTTAGATAGAAAACAGTTTCAGACCTCCAGCATGACTCAACCCAAATAAGACATCCTTCAGATACATCATAATCAATTTCACTAAAGTTAATATGAAGGAGAAAATTCTAAAAGCAGCCAGACGAAAGAAAACCATCACCTACAAGGGCAAGTACATTAGAATAACTGAAGATATCTCTGCTGAAACTTTTCAAGCTAGAAGAGGATAGTCATTGACTTTTAATCTCCGAAAACAAAAATAACTTTTAATCCAGGATCCTATACCCAGCTAAACTGAGTTTTATTTATGACAAAGAAATTAAATACTTCAATGGCATTCACATGTTGAAGAAATTTGCCATAACTAAACCAGCTCTCCAGGATATTCTCAGACCTATCCTCCATAAATACCAGTGTAATTCTCCACCACAAAAGTGAACCCACCCAGAAAATTTAGATCAAATTTTAACTTCCATAGTCTCAAAAAAAATTAAAATTTCCACCAGACTCTTGAAAGGCTTATCAATATTCTCAATTAATGTGAATGGTTTAAATTGTCCTCTAAAGAGGCATAGGTTGGCTGACTGGATATAAAAACTCAAGCCAGATATCTGCTGCATACAAGAATCACATCTTACATTAAAAGACAAACATACACTCAAGGTGAAAGGATGGTCATCTATACTCCAGGCATATGAAAAGCAGAAAAAAGCAGACATTGCAATCTTATCTGCAGATGCAATAGGCTTTAAACCAACCAAAATAAGGAAGGATAAGGATGGAGACTTCATATTTCTTAAAGTGAATACTCCATATGATGAGATTTCAATTATTAATATTTATGCACCCAACCAGAATGCACCTCAATTTATAAGAGAAACTCTAACAGACATGAGCAACTCGATTTCCTTCAGTTCCATAGTAGTTGGAGATTTTAACACTTCTTTAGAAATGCTGGATAGATCCTCTAAAAAGAAGCTAAGCAAAGAAATTTCAGACTTAAACATAACCATTCAGCAGCCGGACTTAATAGATATCTACAGAACAGTTCATCTCAACAAAACTTAATACACATTCTGCTCATCAACCCAAGGAACATACTCCAAAATTGACCACACCCTGGGCCAGAAATCTAACCTCAGCAAATTTAAAAAAATATAAATTATTCCTTGCATCTACTCAGACCATCATGTAATAAAAGTTGAACTCAATACAACAAGAACCTGCAAACTCATACAAAAACATGGAAGTTAAACAACCTTATGCTGAAGGATAGATGGGTTATAGATGAGATGAAGGAAATCACAAAATTTTGGGAACAAAACAACAATCAAGGCACAAATCACCATAACCTCTGGGATACTGCAAAGGCAGTCCTAAGAGGGAAATTTAAATCACTGCAAGCCTTCCTCAAGAAAACGGACAGATAGGAAGTTAATAACTTAATGGAACATCTCAAGCAACTGGAGAAAGAAGAACACTTCAACCCCAAATCCAGTAGAAGAAAAGAAATAACCAAAATCAGAGCAAAATTAAATGAAATTGAAAACAGAAGAATTATACAAAAGATCAATGAATCCAAAAGTAGGTTTTTGAAAAGATCAATAAAATAGATAAACCTTTGGAAGCCAGGAAACCTTTGGAAACCAGGAAATAGATAACAATGAAAAAAAGAGTCAAATCTCTAATTTCATCAATCAGAAATGGTAATGATGAAATAACAACAGATCCCTCAGAAATTCAAAAAATCCTTAACGAATACTACAAGAAACTCTACTCTCACTAATATGAAAATATGAAACAAATTGACCAATACCTGGAAGCACACAACCTACCAAGACTTAGCCAGAATAAAGTGGAAATGTTGAACAGGCCTATATCAAGTTCTGAAATAGCATCAACTATACAAAATCTCCATAAAAAGAAATGCCCAAGAACAGATGGCTTTACGTCAGAATTCTACCAATCACTTAAAGAAGAACTACTACCTATACTACTAAACCTCTTCTAAAATGTAGAAAAAGAAGGAATATTACCCAACACATTCTATGAAGCAAACATCACCTTGATCCTCAAACCAGAGAAAGACCCAAAAAGAAAAGAAAATTATAGACCAATATCACTAATGAATATAGATGCTAAAATACTCAATAAGATCCTAACAAACAGAATCCAACAACACATCAAAAAAATTATACACCATGACAAAGTTGGATTTATCCCAGGGTCTCAAGGCTGGTTCAATATAC
>CAUYPK010074847.1:0-23655 GCA_963574355.1 Loris lydekkerianus
GTTGATGTGCGATCTCTAAACTTCTCTCCTGGTATAGCTCGAATCCTCCAGGTTACTTACTAAATTTCCATCCTTTAACTCTCCTTCTGGACGGGAGCCTCTGTGAAAAGCTGACTTCAGTCCGCCATCTTGTCTCCACCCCCCTGCTTGATATTTTTAATTTGTCTGGAGTTTCTTCTGCTAGTTTCCATGAGAAGGATTCAGACCAAGTTGTCACAGATCCCAGTTTAAGTCTTACCCGATGTAACATTATCACCCTTAATATATACTAGACACTGTCATGAGGCAGGTACTGGTATTCCAACTATTTTATAGATGAGGAAACTGAGGTGAGAAAAGATCACAGAGCTAACAAGTTCTGGAGTCATTATTTGAACCCAAGTAGCCCAACTCTGATTTGTTTTGCTACACTATCAATAAAGTCCTAGACAGTAGTCCTGAGACTGCCCTAAAATTCTGGAGTTTAGTTATCCTTAAGTGTCCATTCTGCTACATTTCCCATGACCTTTCTTGAGATGAATTTTTGGCCACTTTTAACATTTCTAACTCCAGAAAGCTTGACTAAGGTCAGAGTGGACGAAGACATAGGAGGGCTCTATGAGCACTTGAGACACAGAAGAGAACACTGGCCTCAAGGCAAGAGAGATGCCTTCCCGTGAGGGCCAAGCCAAGGCAGGATGGCTGAGCTTCGAGCTGTCTGCATGTTGGAGGGTGGCTGCCAAGCTTCCTGACAATTTGTAACTCTTTGCTTTGAAATAACTTCACTATAAGACAATAAGGACATCTGAAGAAGTATCTAAACTCAGTAGGGAAGTGGGGCATCATCAAAATTATGATCAGCCGAGCGCAGTGACTCATGCCTATAGTCCTAACACTCTGGGAGGTCAAGGCTGGTAGATTGCTTGAGCTCATGGGTTCAAGACCAGCCTGAGAAAGAGTGAGACCCTGTCTCTACTAAAAGTAGAAAAACTGGTGGTGGGTGCCTGTAGTTCCAGCTACTTGGGAGGCTGAGGCAAGAAGATCATTTGAGCACTGGGGTCTGAGGTTGCTGTGAGCTATGACAGCACAGCTCTCTAGCCTGGCAACAGAGTGAGTCTCTAACTGAAAACAAAAAAGGGGGAAGTAGATTATGTAAACATATATTGAAATGTCATGTTCTACCCTGTAAATATGTACAATAACTGTCGATTATAAACAAAGAAATAAAAGAAAATGTAAGACATGCTTATAAGAAGGGTGCAAAATCAATGTGAATAAGTACTTTATCTGGATGAAGTAACTTATGACAAAGTGAAAAATAATTTTTGAAACAGTAAATGGAAAACAAAGAATGAGGAAATGAGTTTGAAAATGGAACTCTAAGGAAAAAGGAAAAGGAAAACGGTAAAGAGTTACTGGGAACTAGATCTTGGAGACCAGATTATACCTGGTAAAAATTCCTGAAAGAGAAAACAGTAAAGATATGGCAAGGATGAACATAAATAAGTGATAGAAGAAAACTATCAGGATGAAAAATAAGAAAAAAATAGAAGAAAAGAAAAAGGCATAGACTAAGATGACAGAATAAAGACAAATATACAGATTTATATCACAAGGAAAAAAAATCACTCAGAGTGGATTAAATTAAATTGAATTGAATGCTAATCAGAGGCTTGGTCAAGGCAAAATGAGGGTGATTGGTGGGATTACACCTGCGGTGCATCTTACAAGGGTACATGTGAAACTTAGTAAATGTAGAATGTAAATGTCTTAACACAACAACTAAGAAAATGCCAGGAAGGCTATGTTAACGTGTGATGAAAATGTGTGTATAAAACCAGTGTATGGTGCCCCATGATTGCATTAATGTACACAGCTATGATTTAATAATAAAAAAAAAAGAAAGAAAAAAAATGAAGTAATGGGCAATGTATCAGGGAAACATAAACCAAAAGAAATCAGGCAGCTGAAATTGATCTCAAACAAAATAGAAATTAAGGCTTAAAGTTTTTTAAGGGTCCCAAAAGGGTCATTCTATAGTGATCAAAGAATCAGTTCATCATGAAAATATGGGATCATGAATTTATTTGTTGTAAAATAACATCCACATGGGTACTGCTTTAACTTAGAAGTCTGAGGAAAAATTAATAGCACAATTGGGCTGGATTTGAAAATAGATATCAACTGTTGATTTACTACAGTTTAAGAAGGTAACAATAAAAAGTAAAACAGGAAAACAGGAGTACCAAGCAAACTGGGGTGAAGAAACAAATCAAATTTCTACGTTAGTGAGCTACGTTATGTGTTTAGAGATAATGTACTTTCTTTCTAGTGTCCTTGGAACATTCATAAATATTGAATTATTCCTATTCTGTGCTATAAAGAACCTCTCAATAACAAACACCCTCAAAGACCAAACAGAAAGGGTACTGGCCACAGCGTCTGACCCCCCAAATTCTAATAAAACATAACTAATAAAGTATTGAATCATTCACTAGATGAGGCCCTAGATAAACCCCCAGTCTCTCTGCTCAGACCGCCATGGCCTAGACTCACAGAAAAGGCGTTATGTACTCTGTGCTGTTGTGATTTTTCACAACAAGTATAACCATATGAAATAATATACCTTCGCAGGGGAGCATAGAAATTTGCTGCAGGCAACTTCAAGTGAGTTTTTAGAAAGAAGAACATATATTAAATGATTAACCCCCCCCACCCCACCCCTGAACTGTGGCTTTAGAAAGGATGTTAAGCCAGCATTCTAACCAACTTGCACTTTAACAAAGCAGGGAACAGAGACCCAGGCGGAGGGCGGGGGTATTTGTTATACGTCACACAGCCAATGAAACTAGAATGATATCTGGGTGTCTAAGCTCTGTGCCTTTCACTGCTCTAAGAGTTCATCCTGAAGCGAGAACTGGGACACACTGCACATTCAGATCATGCGATGGGTTCCAGGCCTGTGCGGCCGTGCGTGCTTGTTAGCCTCCCTGAGCTCAGACTGGCTGCTCCCAGGGCGCTCCCCAGAGCCAGAGTCTCTGCGCCTCTTGTGAGGGGAGTTGGAGCAATGTGGTTGTTATTACCAGAATCTCAAGTTTTCCACCTCTGCCAGGTAACCCGTGAAACAACCTCTGACATCATTAGACACTGAAATCACCAAACTGTAAACGTGTGTTAGGGGGTGTTTTCAAGAATGCTCTCCTGACCTCTTTTTGTCGAGGCTCATTTTGTTTTTATTTTTCCCCAGGATCTGACTGTTTGCTCACCCTCTCCATCCTCCGTCCCAGGCCCCAGTCAGCCGGGCCTCCTGTCTTTGCGTGGTGTTGCGGGGACCTCTGTGTGTTTCTGAGTCACTCCAGGTGGGCAGCTGCTTTTTCAAGTCACTGGGCCAAGTTCTGTTTCCTCATTTGCTGTCCGGCTGGCCCGCAGTTGCACACCAGGCCTTATTAACAGAGCGGAGGAGGCAGAGACATAAAAGTCACACTCGCTTTCAAGGCTCTGCTGAACTAACTGCTTCAGGGGGACCTTGTTTCTAGCCATGAACTTATGAACTGAGGATTTTATGAAATCCAATCCTCATTGTTATTACAGCATAATCCTCTTCCAGTTATCCACCCAGTTTTCCTATAACAGTCACTTTTCCCTTTCTTTCCCTGTCAAGTGGGCTCTGGGCACCTAGGATGGGGGTGTCCATCTCCCGCTCCTCTGCTTTTGGCAGGATGCCGGGTCCGAGGCTCCCAGAAGCCTGCCCAGCTCTCCACTTTCAGTCACAAATAGGGGACCTGCAGAGCCCTTCTAGGGTGGAGGTAGGAGGACGGCTCTGGAAATAACATCCTTTCAACTCACCGCATCTTAGTTTAGACACTGTCAAGTGGGCACTTCATATGGATGTACAAAGGACATGATTAGCACCGGAAGGGGTCTTAAAGATGTCCCCCGCAGACTCCACTCCCAGTCTCACATTACTATCATGCATAACAAATTCCCCCATAACCTAAAGCCTGAACACCCACCATTTATCGGGGTAGGATTCTGTGATCCGGGCAGTGCTGGTGGAGCTGTCTTTTTCTGTGGGAGGAGGGTTGGTGGGTGCCTGGCTCTCCTCTGGCGTCCTCTCTTTTCAGGAGGTCTCCTGCTGTTCATCTGTCTAATTGGAGCGTCTTCACATGGAGGGTGGCCTCTGAGAGACAGAAAGCAGAAGTGGCCCAGCCTCCAAAGGTCTGGTCACCGTGAGTCACTAGCCCAGCCTAGCTCTAGGGAAGGAGAAGTAGCTCGGCCTCTAATGGGAGGAATGACACTAGCTGGCAGGATCAGGATGCTTCAGACTCTCTTTGTTGACAATCCGGCACAACCAGGGTTTTGCAGAGAACTACAGTTGGACCTCTGCAAGCCTGAGTGACCCAGTGAATTGGTGGCATGGTTGAGGAGTCTCCTGAACACTAGGAGAAAATCGCTCCCTTCTCCAATGTTTGAGGAAAGAACTGACACTCTTTCTTGGACTAATATGATCATGGAGACAGAGGAGCACAGTGATGGTGACAGACTGGGGTGAGGTGGGAAAGAGACGTGTAAGTTCACATTTCCATTTGGGCTTTTCATAATCTCCCATCCCAGGTACTGGTTCTTTTTAACATTTGTTGACTGACTATTGATCACGCCACTGTGCTAAGACTATTTTTTATCAGGGAATGTTACTAAGCACTAGAAAAGTGAAGCGTGTCAGTGCCATGTCAAACACAACAATATGAACATGGCACTTCAATGGGAAAAGTGGTGGTGAGACGGGGCAGGCAGTGAGATGCCAAAGCACACCTGGGCAGCCCCACAGTGACTGCTATGTGAGCTGGGGTCAGTCTGAACGGCCTTGAGAGCTTCCAGGAGAAGATCCTGAAGGTCTTTGGATATTTCTCTTTCCTTTTTGTTCATTGGAAAGAGGTTCAGTGGAATGGATGGAGTTGTTTTGAGAATGATATTTTGTGGTGTGTATTGTGTTTTGCATACTTTGTGGGCTACTTGCTTCTAGGCATTGGAAGATGTGCACTTAGCTTGGAGTAAGGAACTGGGAGTTGGGCACTGCTCCTGGTTGGGGCTTAGGGTTTGGGGTCCCCTGTTACCCCTCATTCTCATCTGAGGATGAGGCTGTATCTTATGGCTGCTTTGCAGTGTTCTTGGGTAGCAGCAGTGTGCAGTTTTGAACAATTTTGAACTTATAACTGCAATCTAATAAGTAGTTCTGCAAGATTGGGTGAAACTCAGTTCAGGCTTCATTCTACCTAGAGTGCACATCATTGATTTTAAGGCCTTGAAGTCAATAGCTAGATGGGCTCCTTTGTATCCATATACCTCAAGGTAGTACTTGGAGCTTTTAAAAGAAGTATACGGATTTATTTAACCTGTGTTTACTATTTAACAAAACCCTTTTAATTAATATTTAACAGTTTATCGTCTCAATTTTGAGCATATGAGTATCTGTTATGAGACAATACCAACAGAGCCCTCCAGGTGGTATTCCCACAGTAAAGAGTTCTATAAGGTTTTTCTGGATGACAAATTGGGGAAGTGGTGACAGATGAAGTAGTAATGACTGATGCTGGCCGTACTTTGGTGTTTTTGCCATTTGGATTCGTTTCCAATTGCTGTTATAACAAATGACTACAGATTACTATCTTAGTGGCTTGAAACAGTACCATTCTATCCTCTTACAGTTTTGGAGGCCAGGAATCTAAAATGTGTTAGCAGGGCTGTGTTTCTCTGGAGACCCTAGAGGATGATCCATTTCTTTGCCTTTCCAGCTTCTAGAAGCTGCCGGTATTCCTGGGTTTGTGTCCCCACGTCACTCCGGGATCTGCTGCTGTTGTGACATCTCCTGTGATGTTGACCCTCATCTTGGCTCCCTCTTGAAAGGACCCTGGTGATTTAAAGTGGGCCCACCCACACGAGCCATGGTAATCTTCCCATTTTAAGATCCTGAACTTGGTCCTATCTTTGAAATCTCTTTTGCTATTTAAGGTAACAGGGTCACAGATTTTGGGGATTAGGATGTGGACATCTTTGGGGAAAGGACCATCCCTCTGTCTGCCACACTACTGATGTTTGAAGTGTTCATATTCTGTTTGTTGCAAATGTCTTTACACTCTTTTGTGCTATGACGTGTGTTTCTTTCCACTGGAAAAAATAGTATCAGTATAATGGTGATTTTTATCTCAACATTTTAGTGTTAATCTGCTGGACTGAAGTAATCATTTCACAATACCTATGCGTATCAAAACATCATGGTGTACATCTTCAATATATACCATATTAACAAAAGTAACACAAAATAAAATAAATGGCGATTAAGTGCTAAAACACGACCCAAAACAACAAAAGAGCAAAATAAGTAGGGGAAAGCTTGAAGTTTGTTCTCAAGTAAAAAGAAATCCTTTGCGATATAGGGAAACCTTAGGAAAAAAGGTTAAAATCCTGCATAATGCTTTCACTGAGGGCAAAAAGTTGCTGATATAATATCTCTAATATCTTCACACTTTTTCTATTTGAAGCTATTCGAAAAAGCTGTAAGCACAAATGAAGAAGTCACGAGCATGTTTCTCTACTGTTAAAAGCAATTATCAGATGAAGAAGGTTTTCATCTGGAATCATAGAGTTCATTTAGATGTAACTGATCTTTATTCAGTGTAGA
Source organism: Loris lydekkerianus (assembly GCA_963574355.1). Classification (NCBI taxonomy): domain Eukaryota; kingdom Metazoa; phylum Chordata; class Mammalia; order Primates; family Lorisidae; genus Loris; species Loris lydekkerianus. The sequence continues at coordinate 6,659 of CAUYPK010074847.1, forward strand.
TGGCCTTCAAGACCTGTGTGTCAAAGGAAATTTAAGAAATGAAATTAATAATTAAACGAAAGAAATTCAAGAGGCAAAGAGTGGAGTAACTGCAGAGCTTCTAGCAAATGCCAATGGTTATTTAACTGCTCTGTTATTGTTTCACTAATTATTATAATTTTTGTTAGTGTTTTGGTTAAAATTTCATATTTTGAGTGGTCTACACTTAACCTTATTTTCCCCGACGCCCTTCTGTTTTAATGCAAGGTCTTATAAAATGTGAGGTGTATCTGGGACATACGTGACATCGTAACAGATATTACTTCATTAGAATTTCAAAATCCCAGTGCATTTCTTGCACAGTAATGGAGAGATACCATCTGAGCAATAATGTTAATTTCATTTTTCCTGAAACCCTCTCATCAAGGGGGGATGGAATAGGAGAACATGTGGAGAATTTGGGAAGATTTGGAAAAGTTTTGTGTGGGTAATGTTCGCACTAATTTGAAGAAAGATGAATAGGCATTACTTGGGCAAAAAAAAAAAAAAAGATAAGAGAAAGATTCAGAAAAGGCACTAACACTCAACAAATACCTGTATTAATTCACAAATTTTTTTAGGAAGCAGAAATTTGAAGGTTTACACATAACCAAATGGTTTTGATACTGGACTTGTTTGCTGTGTTCTGTTTACTGTCTTGTTGAGAGAGGGCGTTAGAGATCACCAGGATCATAGAAATTCTGTTTTCTTGGGAAAATTGTGCACCAGGATCTGGTTAGGCCTGCGCTTTCCCATCCCCACCTGACCGTCTGGCACTCACCTGCTGAACCATCAGAACTGATTTAGAGCAAGCCACCTCCAACACAGATGAAGCAGACCCGTGGGGCTGTCTGCGTGGAGACAGGCCCTGGCAAGGAATTTAGACTCTTTCCATTTGTGAAAGGACAGTTTCCTTTTAAGTTCAAAATTGTTTATTCATAAATCAAGAGAGAGAGAGAGAGAACTCAGAAGCTGCCCATAGTCCCTTCCTATCCTGGGATTTATTGGGGGTAAGAATAGCAGGAAGACCGTTACTTTTTGCTGAGGGGGCTCAGGAGCCAGGGGATGGGGAAGTGATGCTGGGCACACAGACCCTACCCTTCCAGGTGGGAGCAGACATTGACACAGCCCCTCCTGTCTGCCTCAGTTTTGAGAAAAGGAGGTGAGAGGGCTAGAGGAGGTGAACTTTTGCTATGCGGAGAGACAAGTCAGACAATGCGAGTTTTAATTGAAATCATATCCCCAGCATTTTACTTTTCAAAAGTTGTTAGCATGATCGAGGTTGCATTTTCTTGTGACTACTATTATTACTGTCATGCTGACTGCTCTGGGCAAGGGCTGAAGGTTACATGTGGGCTGAGAACGCCGGGCTGCATGGGAGGGGCTGGCAGACCAAGCGCCCCCGCCTCGGAATGCCGCTCTGGAGCCAGGTTCCCAGAGCCTTGCCTCTGGCTGCTCTCTGTGTGGCTGGGAATTCTCCTCCCCGCGTGTGGTGGTGACGCTGCCACTAGCCTTCTCTTCTCCTCCAGCTTAGACCTCTTGTATCTCCATTGTCTTCATCCTGGGAGTTGGGTCAAGTTGAGAGGTGTGCTGATCCCAAAGAAGACTCTTCTTTGAGACCTTCTCTGCCAGAGACAGTACATTTCCGGGCTCTGGAAGTTCCATTCTGAGATAGGGGGCTGTAGTTTAGTCTCCCAAACCTTTAATATGTATTCGAACCTCCTGGAGATCTTACTAAAATGTAGGTGTTGATTCAGTGGGCTTAGTGTAGGGATTAAGATTGGTTCATGGCCTACACTTCAACTTGCAAGGATTTAGAATATAGCTGAAAAGCAAATTAGGTGAGGACGCCAAGTTGTGTGTATTTTATAGAAAGAAAATCCAAGGGGAGCAAACCCTACGTGGTCCTTTTTGTTTGCGGGGAGCCTGGACCATTGGTGCTAAAACCTTAGAGAGAGGAGCCTGGACCATTGGTGCTGAAACCTTACAGAGGTGAGAAACTGGATCTTGCTTTCTGCCCTGGGCGAGCTAATGCTGTTGTTTGGAAGACAAGACTCACACATACGCAGAAACCAATCTTAAATCACATTTTATCACCACCAAAGTGCCAAAAGAGTGGTAGGGGTTCAGGAAACCCTGATGCTGGCAGTCTGAGGGAGCTGGGAAATCTTGGTTCAAAACTGAGGCTTGTTCAGATGTGAGTGTGCTTAACTCAAAGGAGTCAGTATAAAGGATAATGCCCTTTTCACTTCCTTCCCCAGGACACTTACTACCCTCTTAGTTTTCAGTCCCTAATGTCTTCAGTGGTTTCTTTTCACAGACGAGTGACCAGGAGGAAGGACAGGACATCCTCATATTCCTTTGGCCCTGTGCTCAGCCCTGTGGGGCATGACATGGGAAATGGCCCCTATCCCGGACTCCATTCAGATAATGTCTCTGGAGGGCCCCGTATTCCAGGCAGTCTCCATGAGGTCCTGGCTGTGTAGAGCAGATGTTGTTCTTGACCTTTAAGAACTCAGGCTGGTGGAAATCAAATAGCATGGTAGCTCTGGTTTTAGATAAATTTGTTTCTTGTGAAAAATATAGAACTAAAGACTTCCTGAGGGCAGCAACAGAATGTCTTCAAAGTCAGTTTAAGAAAAAAATATTCTCAATTAAGGCATGTTCTGGGTTGTTCAAAAAAGAGCTCTCCAGAGTCTTTGGTTACTTCTTTCAGAGGTGGCTGTGTCAGATCTGCCCAGCTGTCCAGATCTCCCTGCTTTTAGAATATTCAGAAAAACCAAGTGTCTCTGGTTTCTGAGTAACCAAACGATTTAGCAACTTTGCAGCGAGGTAGTAAAAGTAGGTGGGAGGAACTTATTTTCTAAGTGCAGGCATCCTATGGCCATGGACCTCCTGGTGATTAGTAAGAAGCCACCTCTGACATTCTGACGCTCAGGGAACCAGCATGAGTCATGGCGCTCACTAAATTATTTTGGGGGAGGGGATGTTGCCTTAACCGCCCTTGAAAGAAAAACTCTGTTTTGTCCTAGTACTCTTGAAAACATTTTAGTACTAAAATGACTTTGGATACAATTACTAAGAAGTTAAAAATGTTTAATGGGGTCTGTGGCAGTAGAGCTAAAATGCCTGTCACGTTGTCTCTCTAATGTGCATGAAACATTCCTGCCCGGAGTAAGAACCGTGAGTGTTGTTTTTTTGGCTTGGATCTTGGCAGGTGTGTAATGTGACTCCTGATAGCAGGACAGCAGATTACATTCTGCTATAAAACCATTTCTAAGGCTCTTGGCACCCAAACTGTTATTGCATGTCTGCAGGTGTTTAGTAATTGGATTAATGCAGAGCCGGAGGAATGTCTGCGCCCCGGCTCCGAGAAACACTGAGGAAAGACAAATTCATTTCGGAGAGTGACCTGGAATGCACGATGACAGCCTGCGCTCACACATGAAGCCAGATCTAAGCCTGCACATTTCAAATGAACTGCTGTGAGGAGTCACCTTCCATAGGAAAGTTTATCCAAAGCTAAATACAATAACAATGGCCTTGTGAGTCAGGCGGGAAGGAGCTTCAACTTGGGTTTTGATCCTCTTCCAAAAGCAACTCAGACAACTTGAGCTTAAGCTTCCCTATCATGCGGCTCATGAACCCTACAATCCTAGGTGTTTAATAATAATAATTTTTAAAAGGCCTCGGTAAACAGAAGAGGATGCTAAGCCTCCCAGTGGAAGTGGGGAGACCGCACTAGTATCCTGTTCTGTTATGTTCTTGCTTATTAATTCCCACCTTGATTATGAAGATACAGACTTCGCTGTGGCAAGACCTCTGAAACTAGGCTTGATAAAATGACACGTGGTGTTCGCACCCCATTGCAACACTGACCAGCACCAGGGAGAAGTGGTGGCTCTCAGAGTGATTTTGTCATTCTGGCTAATTGAAACTTATGCTGTCCTCTGAGAGCAAGAAGCTGAACTCCCAAAGGCTCCCATCTGAGTAGATAAAACCTAATGGTTTGGCCTTACAAATCAGCCCTCTTTCTCAGCTTTACAACCCAGAAGGGAGGCAGACCATTTGGAGAGATTCCAAGTACACGGAAGATAATAGTGAAAAGGCAAGTTTTGTGAAGAAAGGCAAAAGAATCAGCCCCGCTCAGCTTAAATCCTGGAGGGGTAAATTGTAGTTCACAAATATTATTACAGTAGGTAGTGAGAATGAAAAGGGGTTGGGGAGGACAAGAAACCAGTGATGGTGTGCAGAGCATGAGCTTGAAGCTGAGGGCTTGTAAGCAAGAGGAAATGAGAAATCTGAGGAATCCATGTATAAAAGAAAGAGCATGGCCCAAATGGCTACTAACTGAGTAAACAAAATTTACTGATCACAACTGTGTGCCAGTCCCTGTGGGCGATGCGAAGTGGCCAAGACATATTTTTGGTCTGTAGAGCATCGTTGTTTAGGAGGCAGGGGCCTGCAATTGTAATGGTCCACAGGGGGTGACCAGATGGATGCAAGGCCTCATGGAGTGTTCCAATGGCCTGGGGTAGGGATCAAGGAGGTGTGTCTGGGAAAACACAGGCCCCCTTGGCTGGGTTGATGGGTTTTGGCTGACATTCCAGGTGACTTTGTCTCAGCCTGAAAGAAATGATATTTTCAGGAGGTGCAGGCTGCAATGATTTAATCAAGCAGAAAGTGTTAACTAAGCGTGAGGCATTGTGAGAGATAAAAGTGTTGGTTAAGGGCTGCCAATACTTTTGGGATGGACAAGACATCTTCTGGTAGAGAGAATAATGAGTTCCAAGCAATTTAGCTGATGGAGAGACCACTACGTTGGGCGTGGTCCTGGATGACTTTCAAGAAGCGTTCAGATACTGAAGCTTGTGTGTTTGTGTATGTGTGTAGGGATGAGAGGGATGGAGAGAGATAAAAGGAAGAGAATAACCAAGTGTACAAAGCACTCACAGGCTAGTAAATTGTCTATTTATTATTTGGTAAACCATGGTACAGCCTCTGTGATGCATAAAAATACATTATTGATATTATAGGTGAGGTTTCCTCTGTAAACACTTGGGCCTGGCCACGGAAATGAAATTATACAAATTCCACCTGAGTTCTTACCGTCTCTCTATCACTAACTATCTGGCGGCCTCACCAGTGAACTGGGGTGTCTCTGTGGGCAGATATTTACATGGGTAAGAGCGTTGCCCAGGTAACATCTGGAGACTTTTCCAGCTCTGAGTCCAGACTTGTTTTCTAAGGAGAGTCAGGGTGCCCACAAATGGCTGGCGGGATGCCGTGGCCCAGGAAGGAAAAGGGTGCTCAATGGATTCCTGCTCTTTGTCAATGTCTTCCTTCAGCACCATCTCACCTGGAAGCCTCTGGAAGCAAAGAGTCACTCTGCACTTAGAATCTCTCCTTGTTTATAAGCAATCTGGGCTCGAATGGAATGATTGCATCACAGACCAATTTCTTCACCTCTTTTAAAATGTATCACGTAAAGCAGCATGCTGAAAGATCTCAACGCTACTGAAGATTGCAAAAACAAGTGCAGATCCATGTGTTTTGGAACTCTGTCCAAAGACCTCTCCATTTACATTCCATTTCCTTCCAAGGCCCAGAACACACCCACCTCCTACCCTGGGACCAGCTAGACAGCTTCTTCACCTTTCTTAGGAGAATGTGTCCTGGCAGATAATAGATCCAGGATCTTTTCCTAAGAGACATTTTTCTAGGTAAAGCCTAATGGAACCTCACTACTGTGGACAATTTGTGGCAACCATGGAGAATAAAATCTGAATTATCAGGCTGGGCACAGTGGCTCATGCCTACAATTTTAGTACTCTGGGAGGCCGAGGCAGCAGGATAACTTGATCTCTAGAGTTAGAGACCAGCCTGGGCAATAGGCAGACCCCACCTCTACTAAAAATAGAAAAATTAGCTATAGTCCCAGCTACTCAGGAGGCTGAGGCAGGAGGATTGCTTGTGCTCAGGAGGCTGAGGCAGGAGGATTGCTTGTGCTCAGGAGTCTGACACTGCTGTGAGCTAGCGGGAGGTCATGGTATTCTTGCCTGCAGAGTGGAGTGAGACTCTGTCTCAAGAAAAATAAAAAATCTGAATTATCAAAAGCAACAAAAGCCAAAATAGTCAGTTGTATACCCAAACTTGATTAATAAATGTTTCCTGATTAGTAGAGGGTTTTATGGTGTATGTTTTAATAAGTAGAATCAATTAGATCACAATTAATATTACTTGTATAGCTAATTCATAATAATGGTTATTTCATTAAGTTAGACAGAAATTTTACTTCATTATCCTGTTTGCTCTGCTGATATTATTTAATCAAAACCCCTTTTGTTCAAAGATATGGCACAGGTAAATTTTAACCCAGACACTCAATTATCCAAATCATTGACATTTTTCCTGTTCTCAGAAAAACATGCCAGGAACACAGGCTGCCTGTTTCTCTCCCGCCCTGGCCAGCAGAGCACGGCAGGGGTAAAACAGAAAACTGGCAAGACTCCATTTTCAATCCATGTTAAAAACTGGGCTCAATCTTGCTTCTCCGTCTCCCTGAAATAGAAATGAGAAATAAAAGAAGCCTTTTATATAAAATTGGATCTTGACGTTCTCCAAAGGGGTGACAGCTCCTGCATGGCAGATGAAAAGGGCCCAGTTTTCTCAGAGGATAATGGGGAATGGGAAGTCTAGGTGATTTCTCTCCAGACACCTCCTAGGACCGGGTGGGGGCATCAGGGGTCAGGGAGCTGAGCAGGCAAAGAGACAAGATCACCGGGGCAGTGTAGGGAGTGGCCTGCTCTTCCTTCTGTCTTCTCCAGGTGTGAAGAAGGTTGAAAGGGCAGCCACTAGGGAAGAAGAGACTGATGGATGGATGGATTCATTTATTATTCAAAACATATCAAGCATCCTCTGTATGTCACGTCCACGACCAGGCTGGAAGTACAGAGGCAAGTGATTCACAATTGCTGTCTCCAAGAGGCTCCCAGTCTCAGGCCCAAGAAACTGCATTTCTTCAAATGTCTGGAATTTGGCTGCATTTATATTTGTTTGAGCTTCCTTACTTGTTGCTGACTTACTTCATTGATCTTTTTTAGGGAATCAGGAACATCAACATAAGATGATGGAAACTGATATAATAACCTGTATAACCAAGAGAATTGAACATAGGGCAGGCCCTAGCTGGTGTCTAGCGCACAAATGTTGGGGTACGGGTTGTAGAAGATCTGACTGCCTTGGTAGGTTGATAGGTTTTTGTACCAGTCATTTATGCTTTCTGAGCCTGTTTCCTGTCTGTGAAATAGGAACAAAGCGCTACCTAATAGTCATGGAAAAAATCAATATTATAATGTTTGCAAAAATGCATTATAAACTATAAATAACATATAAATGTGGGTTTTATTAGTAGTAATAATAACAATTATTTATCATTTTCATTACTCACAATGACAATAATAACCACAACCAAAGCATTCCTTGTGGTGAATATAACATATTACCTTGGAAAGTAGAAGACAGAAATGGAAGGATCTGGTTCTGTGCATTGTAAGAGGCAGTAATTGAATATAATACAGTGGTTAAATACAGCGCGATTTTGAGCGATACAGACCTGTATTTTAATTCCAGCTCCGTCGCCTGCACATAGTTAAACTAGCCTCTGTATTTCTGTTTCCTCATTTGTGGAATGGGAGCAATAATAACAGAGTGGCAGGGCTGTCACAGAGGAATAAATGAGATAACGTGTGTGACACCCTCATCGTTTTGCATGGTCCTTGCAAAGCACTCCCCCAAACAGGAGCTGATACTGCTGTGTGGGAACCGTAACAAAACCAAGTCACGGTGCAGATTGGAATGTCTTGACACTTGGTCTTGGTCAGTTTCCAGAGCTGAAAGCCTCTTACATAATTCTAAAATGCAAGGATATCTTTCCTATAGACTTAATTTTAGGAAGAATTATGCTAAATATTATTTGTCTCTTTTCTAACTTTCTGAGAACTACAGCTGTGGGTAACAGTACCTAAAACTAATGATTAGATTTTTTCCTTAAAAATAGAGAATAGAAACTACATTGATAGAATTTTTTTGTCTTATTAATTTAATGACTTTAGCATTTACTTTAAGTATTATTTTAAAGAATACTTGAAGCTCATTGCTTCATCCAGATGATGAAGGATGGCCTTTGTAATGCTGTTATGAAGCTAAAACGTGATAAAGAAAGACTTCGACTCCTTTCTCTTGCTTTTATTGCCAGAAGCTAGAAGCCTGAACCAGGCTGATCAGGGCCTGGTGTCCAGGGACAGGGACGCCATGGGGAGCACCAAGAATGAGGTATGGAAAATAAGGGTTATCTTAGCCCTGGTAGGAGGAACAGGTTTGTGATCAAGGGAAGGACCATACATCAGTTCCCAGAGGGCGTCAGACAGAACATCTATAGACATAAGGGAAGACCTGGTGGTGCAAGAGAAGATTAAGGCCTAAGCAAGTATGTACCAAGCACCTCATGGCACCAACATGAATCAGGCAACACAGACACAGTGCAGAGACTGTGGCCCTAGCAGCTCCTGGTTAGTGTAAAGGCAACAGTATTCTACACAGGAGAGAGGAATTCACTTCTATGATTCAGAATTGCTGCTAGCCATGTGGGGATTCACGGTGAACATGATCACATCTGATTAATTAACTTCATTGTAGCCTTATCTATTGTCAATCAATTCTCGTTGGCCAGTGCCTAATCTAATTTCTGGGATGGAGTAGGACCTTAGAGAAAAATGCTCTAAATGAATGAATGGTGAATGTTCTGGCCCAGGTGTCCTAGAAAAGGGATGCTTAATGATGAGCCTCTGGGTTTTCTTCCACCAGGGAGAAGGGGTCATGGACATCAGGGATCTTTATTTATCCTTGAGTACTAGTTAATTAGGTCATTGAAGGGGTGTTCTCTGTTCCATTTTAATTCTCAGAGATCAAAGTTGGAGATTTTTCACATATGCTATCAAGATTTATGTAATAATTTTCCCCTTGAATTTAAGTTTAGAAGTAAATGGTCCCTAAAGATAAATTTAAAAACTTTGGATTTATAGCTATTGCTTATTATGAAACCAATGTGTTCCCTCTGCTTTTTTAGCAGAATACTTAGAATTCAAATTGGAGCCCAGCCTTTGTGCTAAACCCCTCATTCATTCTGACTTTACCTTGTATATTTATCTCAGAATCATAGAATTTTTTTATGAAGTCCCAAATGTATTTGCAACAATTTCTAGGGAGATATGAACATTTCCTCAGAAGGACTTATGATTGTTTACAAAATTTAAGAACCCCAGGTTTAACTAGTCTTCATTTTTAATGGTGAGTCCCAGAACACAGAAGCCTATAGTAATGAGTAAAGACAAGGAAGTAGGTACTCAAGAGTAACTCTTTTACTCCCACCCACTGTTTTATTACTGGACCCCCAACACCTGTCCCCATCCTGTCTTGGGTTGAATGCCAGTTGTAGCCAATGGCAGAGCTTGGATTGTGTGTCTCTTGACTGGGGTGGAGGAGTGTATAACCCTCCTCAATATTTTATGTAAAACCATTGGCCAGTCAAATACCTCCGATCTTTTCATGCTGTAAGTTCTGTGGGAAATGTGGTATCCTTTCTGCATTTCCCTCTGTTGCTCAGAGAGCTATGTAATACTGAGGTAGTCAGAAAAAACAAAAACAAAACTAGAATCAAAGAACTTGGAAACTCAGAAACAGAGCCCCATCTTTCTTCCTTTGTCTCCCCTATTTGCAAAACAGCACAGGAGAGTGGGGCCAGTTGATTTCTAGGGTATTTTCTATGATTCCTCTTGACTCTTAATTATTGTCTCATCCCTTGACAATCAAAAAATTTTGCTACAGTAAATTTTTCTCATACTTTTCATCTCAATCTTAAAATAAAAATATGACCATAAACTATCAGTTCACTCAAGGAAATTGAGTCACTTTCCCAGCATCACACACTAAGGAGAAGCGGAGATGTGAGCACGAACCCATGCTCTAAAACACCTGCAGCACTCCCAAGTGGAGAAGAGCATTTGGGAGATCAGTTACGTGATGTGGGACTTCTCTGATGACACTGCACATTAATGAAATGAGCACGTCAGGGCAGCAAGTGGATTCCAAGAGCACCTTGAAGGGTGGCCGCCAGAAGCAATAGAAAGTGTTACCATCTGTCTTCATGAAGCCAAGGGCACCACCTGAAAAGTCTGGAACGAGTTCTTTTAATCACTTCAAAATTTGAATATGTAACAAAAATCTTTAAAATAGAAACTCCCAAACTTTTGTTCCTCTAGTTATATTTTAAAAATAATCCTAAAGATAGAATCAGAGTTGTACACCAAGTTATACATAATCATATTCACTTCTGTGTTGTTTATAATATCAAAAAAGGTGGGCTGAGCCAATGGTCAGTAGTAAGTTTGAGTACACGCACACACACACACACACACCCCGAGGATGGGACGCCAGGCAGCCATTAAATCCTTATGGCAAAGAATATGTACAAATTGGGGAAAGCTCTCTTATAATACTTCTGAGGAAAAAACCAGGCCACAAAACAGTATTTATTTAATTTTTTTAAAAGGATATTCTTAGTTTCAAAAAAGGCCTGAGTAAACAAAATGTTTGCAAAGCCTCGAGTGGTCAGATTACAGTGATTTTTGATTTCCTTTTTGTGTCTCCTCCCAGTCTTTCTGTAATGAGCATGTATATTTGTAATAAAAAATGTCTAATAAATGCCATTTACTTAAAAACCCCAAAGCCCATTCCTGCCCCTGTTGCACACAGCTCAGAAGTTCTACTGCTTTGTGCCTTGGCATCTCACAGGAGCTCTGGCACGCAGGCTGTTAAGAGGCTCCCTGCCTCAGACCCTTTCCTGAGGACTCCCTCCGGACTGGAAGACAATCTGAGTGTCACCTTACCAGGGCATATAAAGGTAGTTTCTTTTCTCCACAAGGCCGAGTGCCTGATGTAATGTGAAGCACCAGTCCCATTTCCCCTGAAGAAAGGTCTTCCCTCACCCAGTGTGCTGTCTTGTAGAGGGGCGCCCCTCGTCTCCAATGGCGGGGGGAAAGGGGACTAGTGCTGTGGGAGGTGGTTACTGTCAGCCTTGGTCTCTCCAGGAACTTGTTTCTGCCCTTGTGACTAGGCAGTCTAGGACATGCTTAAGCTTGTCTGAATTTGCACTGGTAACACCCAGGACTCTGTTTTGCTTCATCGTCATATATAACTGTGCATAACTAGCAGATAATCCTTTCAGGAGAGATAGGATGTAAGTCACACAGTAATTACTACCTACCCAGACCCTGCTACTGGCCACTCTCACCCCTCTCTGTCCTGTCTTGCTCAGGTGTGCAGATGTTGATTGAGCAAGCTCAGGGCTGTGACCAGCAGTCTGTGGGCTGGATGGTTTTGAAGGGCAGCTGGGCTTTGGCCTTTAGAAACACTGTCACCCCACTCTGTGATGACAACTGCTCCTCATTGAGTCTCTCCTGCCTACTGATGTACTTCCTGGTAGATGCCAGAGCCTAGAGCACCAACTGAAGTGTGGGGGAAGTCTAGGAGCAGAGGAGAAGGGTGGGCACCCCAAGCTGCATAAGGGAGGCTTGCATGGTGCTATGGCCGGGAGGACAAAGTCCCAGATGGACCAAAGCCCAGTTGGCTTTGCTCCTCTGACTGTGTGACCTGAAAGGGGAAAAGCGTCTCCGTGAACGTTAGAGGGGGAGGGGGCAACGTTCAAAGCTCTGCTGTGCATGTGTTCTCTTGGTTTCTTGCCTTTCTTTCTCCTACTTTGAAATGAAAAATAAAGCCACCTGTCAAAGCTGGTGATATGTTCAGACCTGTAACCCACACAGATTCAGGAAGACTTCAAAGTGGAAACTCCTTGGATCTGATTACATTTCATCACAGATGGTAAATTTATGCCCTGAGCCCCCACCTCTGTTCTGACTTCAGTGCTTTAAGCTGGTAAATAGAATATACAGTGGTGTTATTTGCAGACTAATGAGTTAAATACCGTTTATTCTCTTAAATTTTAGAGACTATTTGGATTTCAACAGAGATGAATGGAGACTTACTGTTTTTTTGCAGATTTTGGGACCTGAAAAACATTTCCCTATTAGAAGACAAACCATTCCCTACCAGGGCATCTGTCAACTTCACACACTTCAACTTGTAAAAATGGGGATGCAAATAATACATAACTCACAGGGTGGTTGTGAGCAATCATTGAGTTGTTATGTGCAGAGCCCTAGGAACACTGCCTGAGACAAATTAAGTGTTTTATATGTGTGAACTATTGTTTTCCCAAGGAATCAGATACAGAGGAGGTTGGAAAAAGAAGATAAGTCTATGCACCAACTTTTTATCAATAACCGTCTATACCCATTGTCTGGGAAACCCTGCCATTAGCTGCTTAAGGTCCACCATGATTTGGCTCCATCTTTGCAAAAGAAGAAAGTCATATATCACATGGGTTGCTTTTGTGACAGTCTTACTCTGGCATGCCACCTCCTCTGAGAAGCTTTACCTCATCTCTCCTCACTTTGTTATCTGTAAGGTTGTATAATGCATGTGTTCTGGGTCATGGAATCTGGTCTTGGGATTGGCCTGACTAATCCCAGGAGGCTGTCTTTACTGTGTTTATAGAAAAGCCCACATAGCTTATCTGTTGTACACGTCTGTCAACTTCTGATTTGTGTTCACAATCTCAGATTGAAAAAACAAAACAAAACCCAAAAAACATTTATTAAGAAAAATGTGGGAAAGGCTTGGAAGAGATGTTGAATTCATTCTGGGTCATCTCCCTCTAGACATCGCCTTCCAGGTGAGTAGAAGCAGCCTGGGGAGAACTTTGTCATGTGGGTAAGGTAGGGTCTAGTATCTCAATGAGTAGGGTGCTCATTTATTTTCTAGACTGGTGACAACTGGGCTTGCAGGGGAGCACGTTGCTCTATGGATCAGGGATGCTGCTTCCTTTCCTGCTTTGTGGCCTGTAAGGCTCTGGCGGCCATCAGGCCCCTGCAGACTCTAAGGGCACAAGGCTTGTGCTTCTGCCTGGGCCTTCCTCTGGTTGGGAAGGATCCAGAGTCTGCTTTGATACTGAGTTGCTCCTTGAGTACAGTTGGCTACTGGTTAAAAATCCTACCTAGAGAGAGCATTTCTAGATGGTGCTCTTACACTAGAGGTATAGGGAGTGTTCCAACTCAGGTTCCCAAGTTCACCTGAAGGCCCCCATTTCTTCCTCCTTTTCCTTTTTCTGTGTGACATTTTCAACACAGACAAGCATCCTGTAAGCACCACGTTTTTAATAATTGCTATCCCCCCTGCCCCTTCAGCCAAGAATAAACTGTTCAACAGACACATCCTAACTACTGACACTGCCTGTGATTAGAAAATAATTATTGTCCCTAGGGAGCTCATTGTCTTGTGGTGTGGACAGGCATAGAAGTGGACAGAGGCCATTGTTGTGGAGGTGTTCACCGTGTGAAGCTGTGCCCCGTCCACAGGCTTTGGGCGGTTTCCCTGGGGGTGGGGGCAGCTTCCTCATCAAATGGAAAGTAGCCACAGTAAGGGCCACATCAGAAAGTGACGTGTGGACTAAGTGTAGAGTCATCAGAAGTAGAACATCTCCTTTGGGGACTGATGCTGATATTGGCGATGACTTTCAGACTTCCAAGGAGTTTCAGGGAGGTCCTGTATCTCTGCACAGAAGCCAAGCCTAGAGCTGAATTCCTCAGATTCATTCTTCTATGCAAATGGCTCTGCTCCTCACAGCCTCTGGGAGCTGCAATTACCTGGTTAATTTAAATATCACACGCTTCTGGGTTTTCTTCTTCTGGACTGCTGCCCTCCTTATACCCAATTCCAGGCCAATTACATGCACTCTTCACAGCCTATTTATGAATGCTCTGCTGCTTCTTGGCTTTTGGGAGTCACTGCCCATACCCTTCCTGGTGGAAATGGCCTCTTACACCCCTGGCCTGGTATTGTGGTCTCATACTGCCATGGGTTTAAAATCCTGCTGACATTTCCAAAGCTCATAAGAGGTAGATTATAAGCACTTTGGAACGCAGGTCCCTTTCTCTATACTTCAGTGCCCTTTCAAAGCCTAGAACAGTGAATTACACACAGTAGCTATTCAAGATGTTTCCTGTAGCTCATAATTTTATACCTTTTATTTTGAAATCTACTAATAAATACTACGTAACGGTATTGCTCTTTCAAAATTAAAACAAACTCTTTACATGCTGGTATATACAGTAATGACAATATTGCTTACTTATTGAATACTGGCTATGTGCCAGGCTGGAGGTGACTCATGTATATTGCTTTATGCAAACCCTTGTGATAATTATGCAAAGTTAAATATTACTGTCCTGACATTAAAGATGAGGAAATGCCGATGGCCAGCACAGGAGTCTGAATGGACAATGGAAAATTCGACAATATTCTGACCATTCAATAACTATGCCTACTGCCCTGTGTAAACTCCTTTGCCAGTAAGCAGTGGGATTGGAAAGGACCGTGTGGTGAGAGGTCAAGTGATCTTAGGGCCTGTGAGTCCCCCTGAATTACAGAATTTTCTTTTCTTCCTTTGGCAGTAAGCTTTAGACAAAACTTACTTCAAATAAAGTGATGACAAAAAGGAGGGCCATTTGGACATTTTTAGTCTCGTGTGACTCGGGTGCTCAATATGGATGTAGCACAGCTGTGTTTTTAATAATCTATGCCAGATTAAAGGGATCCGTGTCTGAAATGTATCTTTTATTTAACAATGTGTTACTTGTCGCACTTCAGATGCAAGTGGGCTTCTACATTTCTGTTGAGGGAGTTTGGAGAATGTTCAGTGAGCTAGTTTTCACAAGATCTCTCTCCTCCAAATCTCATAAAAAATAAGCTTCAGTAGCTCCTGTGTCCCTCAAATAAACAAACACTAATCAACTCACATAGCCCAGTTCATTTAGCTTTTAAAATAGCTCTATGCTATTTCACTTAAAAAATCTTAAGAGATTTCCTGAAGAGATCATTACCACCAAGTTGGTACAGACTTGTGGAGGCAATAAAACCAATAAAGTCATTAAAAATAATTTGAACAAAAGGAGTAACCTGATATTATGCCATCTACATTTGGTTAAAAGGACATTTTCAAGTTCTCTTTCATCTTACTGAACATATCTCCAAAAGAAAAAAAATGTGATTAATAAATTATCCTCCATAAATCTTATGATAACTATTATAGTGTTCGGAGAATTATGAATCCACATCTGGAAAAAGTATTTTACGTGCTACTGCCTGTAAAGCAGCGTGCCATGCATTTTACAAGTGCACGTTAGTAAGTAAAAATACGGTATGTTTTTTGTGTTCATCATTTTCCTCTCCAAAAGAAGTGTAAGCCTAGTTTATTTCATAATAAAGAGTGCTAATAAAGTTTATATGACGCTTGTTTTCCTCCCTGACTTTGGTTCTGATGCAGTTTCTCTGTGTTATTTGAAATGAACTTTCTATCGGAACTCGAGGAAACCTTCATTATCAGCCCACTTGGTTGGTGCCCTTGGAGTCACTGTGTGGGCAGAGGCCAGCTGGTCCAGAAACATCACAGGAGGAAGCGGAACACGCAGTCAGATGCTTCACTTTTGACTTTTGTGTGTGCAAGCTCTCAAATGTGATCCCTTTATACTGTTTTAAATGCACAGGTCTCATGAGCTCCTAATTCAAAATGCAAGGTTGGCTCATTTTTGGAATTAGAAATTTGATTAAACTTAAACATTGGTTAAATAAAATGAGCAAAGTACTTTAAGAGCCAACAATGTCCCTTGGAAATACAAAATGTTTTTTCGTTTCCAAGCAGCTGTTTGCAATAAGAAGTGGCTGGTGAGTGAAAGGGAAGGACGCTGTTCAGGGAAGGCAACCCCTCCAGGGTTTTATGTGCTCTGTGTCACGTGAGCGCCCTCAGTGATAAATATCACATAGAGGTTGCAATCCGCTGGGTTTTATTTTCATGTGGATCCTTGAAAACATTTTAACTCAAGTCACAGAATATGTTTAATGACCGTGGAAAAGCATGATCGTAATGTACACAAAAGCAACCTTAGGAAAGAGGCGTACAAGTTGAGTGAGCCTCTGCTAGAATAGCCTAGAATAACCCGTAACAATGACACCTGTAAACCAAATTTTCTTTTGTTTGGATTTTGGAAAAGCAGCCAGCAAGACTCTACTAAGTAGATACCAGGCCTTCCGTCTCCAGGGAGTTTTATCTTTTGGGCCTTGTTTCCAAACATTTAGAAAGAGCAGATTAAGGGATTGAGATGCTGTTGGGACAGTTAGAACCTTGAGAACCACTGAGTCCAGCCCCATTACCTCACGGATGAGGAATCTGAGGAGCAGAGTAGAAAAGAACATGCTTAAAGTCCAGGGACTAGAAAGGACAAGACCAACACCCACGTTTCCTGAATTTAGGGCTCCCAACTCTAGAAAACTGAAAATATAACTATTAACTTAAAATGAGGGCAGCACAGCAGGTGGAGAATGGAGTCTGCATTCTTTCGACAGGATCATCAGACACATCTTCGAGAATCGAGTTGTAATCACTGATAGAGCTAATTGGTAGTGTCATTCCTAGAGTCATAAAACAGTCCTTGATCACTGTGAGACAGGTAAGTGGGGCTAATTTTGGTGCACTCAGGGCACATAGGAAATTAGTTCTTTTGTACTAGGTTTCCAGATTTATTTACACCAGTAATTGGATGCAAGAGCTCACATAACTCTCACAACAACTTTGCACCTCATTTTTTAACTTTATTTATTTATTTATTATTTATTTATTTATTTATTTATTTATTTTATTGTGGAGAAGGGGCGGGGAAAGAAGGCGGGGGAAGAGGTGCGTGACAGGGTCGGGCCAGTGGCATGGTACCACATTGGCTGTATCTAGGTAGAGGCAGTTTCAGGCCGGG
>CAUYPK010074849.1:0-20133 GCA_963574355.1 Loris lydekkerianus
CTCTGTTGACTAGAAGCCTTACTGAACACAAAGAGTTGATGAACACTTAATTTATATGTTATATACTATATACATAGTTATATAGTATATTCTTACAATAAAGTAAGCTAGAGAAAAGAACATTTTTAAAATCTTAAGAAAGAATATATTAACTATCCATTGAATGGAAGTGGATCATCATAAGAGTCTTCATGCTTGTCACATTGAGTAGGCTGAGGTGGCAGAAAACCCATGTATAAGCGGACCTTCGCTTTCAAACTGGTGTTGTTGAAAGGTCAACTGTAATTACATAGTTTGTGGCTGTGCATAAGCCATAGGAATTAGGAACAGTATACACAATAATATTTAGCCAAGACTCTGGGTTTTATTCCTCTTTCTGCTAGTAACTTGCCACATAACCTTGACTGTTCTGAATAACTATTATATATCCCATCTTGAATGGCATGGTATTTAAAAATACTGAGAATTCTCATCTATTGAGTGGACTAAATCTATGGCTACCAAGAAGTATGATAAACCAAGAAAAAAAAAAAAAATCAAAAGATGGAAAACAATGTATTGTAAACTTAGGATGTAACAAGTAAAAAGATATCTATGTTGTACAAATGCACAAAAATAAGTACCAGTAGTTTTAGGATTATTGGTTAAGTTTATTCTAAGGTTTAATGAAAAATGTCTAAAAATCGTAGATATATGGAATGTCAGATGATTCCTGACATTTGTATATTATTTCACTCAGTTAAGTCTCAACAACATATAAAAGACAGGCTCAGGAATTACCATATATACGAGTATAAGCCGAGTTTTTTTGTGCCGAGTTCGGGTTTTTCAACACAAATTTTGTGCCGAAAAAACTCGGCTTATATTGAGTATATATGGTAGTAGTAGTTATTTGGATCAGGTTCCACAGAAAAAAATCTAAACCCACATCTAATTCCTAGTATAATTTTACCCAATCTAATTACCTCTTGTTTTGCCTTAGTATAACTTAGTATGTGACCTTTGAAAATCCCTCTCAGAGACTATAGGGAGTGACCAGATGCTCTAAGACAGTGGTTCTCAACCTTCCTAATGCCGCAGTGTATTTTCATTGTTAAAAAGGAGTCATGACCCATAGGTTGAGAACCGCTGCTGCTCTAAGATAATAGTTACCAAACTTGGGCATCACCCAGGGAAGCTTTAAGTCCTAATGATGATGCCTATGGTCTACCTCTATATATTGTAGTTTAAACTCTAAAAAGATTCCTAGGTGATTTATGTTAAGACAAATTTTGGAACTGTTTTAGTACTTAAGAAAAATACTTTAAATAGATAATTTCAAATGGAATATGCCATTTAAGAAACCATCAATTTTAAAGTACACTGAAATGATAAATCATGAAATACCAAGTTTAAAAAACATACTTTTAGTTTTATTTCAGCCATGTTAAGTTATCCACAAGCTGTCAAAAGCTATGCTACTTGGTAACAAACCCATCAATTCTATATACTATGTAAGCTTGATCTCTAATGTATCACATACCTTTAAATCAGTTATTTTGTGCCTTAAAGAGAAAAAATACCAAATTGATCACAGAAAAGGTGTATCATATATATAATACATCATGGCTGTTTTCACATTACTGTCATTAGGAGATATTTCCTTTTTAGAAGCAATTACAAGTAAAGTCATATTCTTCACTGTCCTTTTGTTTCCTTTAAGAAGTGAAAGGATACTACAAGAAAGCAAGCATTTAAACCATCAAAAATAAGACAAATTATTTTAAGATATTTTTTAAAAATCTTGACAAGAGGGGGAAAAATAACCCTTAGGCCTGCAGGGCACAGAACTGCTGGAACACAGCCAGGATATGAGGGTCTAATTCAGCAGTGAAAAGAAGGTTCTCCAGGGTCACCATGTACTGCTGGATTATCTGGTGATGCTGTGGACACAGAAAAATGGGGTGTTCAGGTCAGGAAAAAGCATGCAAGCAATCTTGTACAACATTTCCCTCAGCTGCCCACCCAGGCTGTGGGATGAGGCAGAAACAAATAGCACTGATAGGATCAATAGGCTCCTGAAAAGCCCCACATTAAGAAAATGTAACAGAAGTGAGAAAAATGGATGTTCAGCAACTAAAAAATCCAGCTCTTATCAAATTATCTGTAAATATAAGTCTATAAAAATGAGTCTGGCAGTGGCAGCAGCACCTGCCTGGTATTACTACTATTAATACAGACTATCGCCAACTAGGTCTCTCCCCTAATCAGGGCATAACACAGGGTGTCCCAAAGGTTGCCATACACATGAAAATTAACAAACTCATATTTTATATTTTTAATACTTTTATATATCAACACTAGAGAAACCATTTTGTAAAATTTTGACCTAGGGCCTAACCTAAAAAGTGTTAGAAAATGAAAAAAGACTCTTCTATGTGTTTCTATAACGATTTGAATATACTTGGAGATTCTTATGGGACTAGGTGCTGTTAAAGATTTTTTAACTGGCAATAACTATAAAAGGTAGAGGGAATTCCTATTTGGAGATTTAAAGAATTTAACTTAAAAAAAATGACTTCTAAAAAAAAAAAAATGACTTCTGCATCAATCACTCTTTCCTAAAACAAACAAATGAGAATTGTAGGGGGTGGGAGGTTAGTGTCTGAAACAATTAAAAATCAGCTCCACTCTTTTATGTGTTTAACTTAAATCTAGCTGAGAGTGGGTGCAGGTATTTTGCTTTTGCAGGGACACCTCAGAGAGTTTACCTTGCTTCTGTGGGCACTGTTAACATCTGAATCATTAGATTTTAAAGGACTTTTATAATCCCAATTACTGTTCCCTTAGCATTTTTTTTCTCTACATTTTGTATTTCAGCTTAGCTTCCTGACACAGAAAATGGCCATTAGGAGTTTAAGTAACATAGAACTAATTCAAGCCTTTTTGTTTTTTTTTTAAGGTGCAGAGATTATCCTGGGTTAAGTCTCAATATTCTCATGAACAATAGCAGCAGCAAATGGACAAGAACTCAAGTACCTACTGGTACTATATAACCTCCTGGCAAATCTGACAAGGACTTTTCAAATGGAATATATCTTTGTGGTGTTTACTATCTTCAAAGTTTCCCACAAACCTGTAGAAAGATCTGCTGGAGCCTCTCTATACAGTTCTTATACCATGGTGTTAAAACAGTGGTCCCATCAGTTTCACATCGTACTAAGTGCTCAGTCAAGATCATGATAAAACGCTGGAAAGGGGGAATGAAGTTAAAGATTTATTAGAGGGAGAATTTTATACTTGAGAAACAAATTAATGAGAGGCCTCAAAGTATTGCTTGTTCCACTGTGTCTTTATGACAAGGGCTCTTCACTTTCACACTGTCAATCTAGAAAAGCAGACTGGTAACAATGTGACCGGATACACCCTTTCTGGCAATACATAAAAATCTTTAATGTTACACTTATCCTAGTAGTATTACTTCTCAGTATCTATTCTAATGAAATACTCAGATGTGTTAACAGGGATCTCCACACAAGAATATTCAATTACCCAAATGGTCAATAGCAGGGTATGACTAACTATGAAAAAGTTACTGAACAGAAACAACCCACAATTGTTTTTAAAGCATGGAGAATGTTCATGAAAGAATGCTAAATAAACAGCACAACTCAGAGGCATACACGGTTGCCTCCAAGTGATGGACTTTTATCTCCTTTGTAAATTTTTATACTTTCAAACTTTTCTATAGATGTGCGTGTATTCCTTTTATGATTAAAAATAACATTTTTTAATACTAAAGAAATACATTCTTTCCTTTTACATGTCAACGTCCTAAGCCAGATACCTGAAATATGACCAGGAAGAGGTTCTTTTGTTCACTCTGAGCAGATTCCACTTTTTCCTGCAGTCTTTCTATTTGCTCCTCAAGAGCCCCATCTTTCCTGTCACTGCTTCTGTCATCATCATCACTTCGCTACAGAAAGCAAAGGAACAAAAGGAAAATAACATTTAATTCCAGTATTCTAAATCTCATCAAACGAGGGGATGGGTTTTATTGTGTCTGGTCAAATGGTATTTGAGACGTATCCTATAGTGACATTTTCCCTCACCTAAACACGCACACATACACCTCAAAGTCCAGCTGTGGTTCAGAGACATGGTCTTCTCACTCAAAGGTTCCATGGGTACTTACCTAGGTTACAGAAATTTAGTGGCACTTCTCTTGGTAACAGTGGTGGGATTCTTAGCTGCTAAATATCACTCTTTTTTTTTATTATTGATATATTTTAATGTTTTTGTGTGTGTGTGTGTGTGTGTGTGTGTGTGTGTGTGTGTAGTTTTTGGCCAGGGGTGGGCTTGAACCCGCCACCTCCGGCATATGGGACCGGCGCCCTACCCCTTTGAGCAACAGCCGCCGCCCCACTATTTCGATTATCTGAACAGTAACAACAGGGAGGCAGCTTGCTCATCTTTTGTTCCTTAATGGGCCATATGGAAAAGCTGTCCAGGCCCTTTTGCAATTCATGAGCCACAAGCTGCCAATCCCTGACATAATTTAGAAATTATTATAATTGACATGGAATAATTCAAAGTGGACTGCTTGAGAACCTTCGCTGGAGGCTGGGCATAGTGGCTCATGCCTGTAAGCTTAGCACTTTGGGAAGCCAACAGTTTGAGATCAGCCATCAGCCATATCCACTTCTCCACAAAAAAAAAAAAAAAAAAAAAAAAAAGAAAGAAAAGAAAAATTAGCCAGGTGTGCTGGTGTATGCCTGGAGACCCAGCTACTTCAGCTATGATGATACCACTGTATTCTAGCCTAGGCAATAGACAGAGACCTTGTCTCAAACAAAAACACTGGCAATGAATAGTAAGCCCAATAATCCCATGTAGAGCTTTAATATTCCCTCCCAGCTCATCCTGAAGAGTTTATAGCATTTGTTTTGTTTTTTTAAAAAAGGTAAAAGAAAAGGCATGTCTTATCTTCATTTCACAGAGAAGGGAACAGGCTGAGAGATTAGATGATATTCTCAGTATCACCTAGCCATAAAGTGATAAAGTGTGGCTCTAGGTGTGATATATACCAAGGTCCTTTGTGCAAGAAAGTGGTATCACCAAACCTAGAAAGCCTGATAATCCTTCTAGGTAATACTCTAATGCTAAGAGCCACCCTTATAACAGAAGATAGCTTCCTCAGAACCCTGTCTGATTTTATAGAATTTGGCTTTTTATCTCTAACACAGAACCTGTTATGAGGTCTACTTTATGTTCTAGGTCCGTAAGTACACGATTATCTTTTCCTAATATCACTCTAAGGTAAAGTTCTAGCGCCCTGTTACCTAATAGACCTTCCCTCAAAGAAATGTTATAATCTGGCTGCCTGTAACCACAGCCATGAGACATACTACTACTAAGCACTTGAAATGTGGTTGTGTGACCAAGGAACTGAATTTTAAATTATATTTAATTTTAATTAATTTAAATTAAAATAGTCACATGTAGATAGTGACTACCGTACTGGACAGCACATTTCTGGAAACAGGTATAGTATCAGAGAGAGTCTCTGGAGTTGACAGACCTGGGTCAGAACCTAAGCTCAGTCATTTACTAGCTATGCAACCTTGAGCAAGTTACTTAACTTCTCTGAGTCTACTGTATATAAATCTTCTATTGTATATAAATAATTCAATTTATATACAGTAGATAATATATTTGTCTGCAAATTGACCATCCAAGGGACTGTTAACAAACTGGTCAACATACAGAGGTGGTCAATATAAGAAACTTCTACTGATTACATGTGGTGCATGTCTGGTCTATGAAAATTAAGTCAACTTAAGGAAGTGGTCAATGCATGGATGTGGTCAACTATGGAGGTTCTACTGTAATACAAAATGGGATGATATGGTTTACCTTATAGCATTTTAGGTCTATGAATATGTTACATCCACATATGCACATATGCATGTCTACATGGAGATGGCATTAAGATTTGCTAAAGCTTTAAATAAAGACTGTTTGTTTTTACCTTCTCTTCTGGTAAATATGAGTAACACTGGAAAATACTATCAGGAAGAATAGCAGTAGTATTATGTTCAGTCACAGAATACAGCCAGTTTACTGCTTCTTTCCAAAATAGCTAAAATACTAAACTTCTTTATACTATGAAAAGTATTTTGTAAACTTGGGAATGACTGCCACATTCCTTCCCCCAAAATTCTGAAAAAATGCTAAGTTATCTACACTCTTCTCCCTCTTCTATCAGAGACTCTTATTGATATACAAGTGTCCTCTTCCCTTCTGGAAAGTGCAGACACGAAGCTGACCGACTCAGAGATGGTGAACTGTGAAAAGCAAAGTATGCAGCTTCCTTCCTAAACAGGTTCATCATGCAGTATAACAGCACACGGTATACTACCTACTCCTTCTTCCTCCACGTCTGCAAACAGATCTGTATTATTTAGACTCAGAAAAAATAAATCGCCATCAAGGTAGTGGACTTTGAATATTCTCCAAAGTTTCTGTTATACCTTCTAACCATTTACCGATCAACAAAAGACTTACCCGTTTGTGCTGTCTTGCAAGTTTCTCTTTCGCTTCTTCTAGTTCTTTCTGAATTTTCAAAACATGTTTGTTCATCTTACGAATTGTAGAGTGCAAGATTTCCCAAACAAACAATCTAAAAGCAATAGTGGCATTTGATTAGTATATGTTATACTATACTTATAGATAATAAAACCTCTCAACTTTTATAACCTAGTCTTTCTTAAGGGCTGCGATAGCCTTCCATGCTTTGGACAAAATTAGTCACATTTCTCCTGCAACACTCATGACTTGCTCCTTATTGTAAATTGTGCAAATATTTATCTCTACCCATTAGATTCAGGTAAGCTCCCTGAGGGCAGTGCTGTGTGCTTGTCATTTTTCTTATTTCTACCTTCTACTAGATGTATGTGTACATAGAAGATGCTTGTACATATTTACTGAATTGATATGGCAAACTAACAAACACACACTATCATGAGGAAAAGAAATTTCCATTTTTTCTCTTTTAAGTGTAAAAACTAATGTTGGTATTTTCTCAAACTGGTAAAAACAGCTTGTTTGACATGGTTTATACTACACACACAGAAAATTCTCTTAGAACGTTTAAGAAACCCATTAGCTGATAACAGCTATCAACTCCTGGCCTCTAAGAATGAAATAAACACAAGATTTCCATAAAGTTCATGTGCAATTATTTATATATATGCTATCTTATCAACAAACAGCTTAAATGCCAGGATCACCTTTGTAGGTGCTTTAAAATGTTGAATAAATGGTTTATATTTCTTAAGTAGCACAGCTACTCTTATATCTATAAACTAGGTTTCCCAACGCCAAGATGCAGCAGAGACTAATAGAATTAACTCTTCAACATGGGTTTGAACTATGCAGGCCCACTTACACATGGAGTTTCTCCCCCCTCTGCCACTCCTGAGACAGTAAGACAAATCCCTCTTCTCCCTCTTCAATCTACTCAAGGTGAAAATGACGAGGATGAAGACCTTTATGAGATCTACTTCTCACAATGAACAATAAATATAGGGTTGCCATAATTCATGCACAATTCTAAATTGCACACTGCACATAAACTTCATGGCCACCCTGTATTTTTCTTTATGATTTTCTTAATAAGATTCTTTCCCTAGCTTACTTTAGTATAAGAATATAGTATATGATATATCGCATACACTCAAGTATAAGCCGCATATACTCAAGTATTTGTCCCGAACTTGGCACAAATTTTGTGCCGAAAAAACTCGGCTTATACTTGAGTATATACGGTATATAATGTACAAAATATGTTAATCAACTATTTATATTAATAGATCAGGCTTCCAGTCAATAGTAGGGTACTAATAATTAACATTTTGGGGATTCAAAAGTTACATGAAGATTTTTGACTCCATAGGGAGGGTCAGTGACCTGAACCCCTGTGTTGTTCAAGGGTAACTGTATTTTCTTCTACAAATTTTGACCCAGGTGATGGTTTAAGTGAAAGATAATAAAACCTGTTTGGTCATAAACTCTGTAACTAGAATGTTAGGACATGCTCTACTCCTGCATAGTAGAGCACTTTAACTCTGGAAGGGGAAGGCTCTGGGCTGAAGCAACTCCAACACCTTTCTAGTCCATAAAATGAAGATGACAATGAAACTTCCTGCGTGGTGGTGGTGTAAGGATGAGTTGAGAATGTAAATCATTCAGGATAACAGGTGAAACACACTTGTGTGGTCAGCTATCTGGGAGTTTACAGATCTGAGAATGACTTTCTGTTGTCTTCATTTGTGAGGGTCAACTTGGCTGGT
Source organism: Loris lydekkerianus (assembly GCA_963574355.1). Taxonomy (NCBI): domain Eukaryota; kingdom Metazoa; phylum Chordata; class Mammalia; order Primates; family Lorisidae; genus Loris; species Loris lydekkerianus. The sequence goes on from CAUYPK010074849.1 coordinate 8,334, forward strand.
ATGACGACCTTAGATGATACCCTACCACCCTAAGGATTCAGTATATATTCCAAGACTAGTGTCCTCTGGCAAGAATAGATGCACTAGAGAAGGCAAAGGCTGATGGAGTTTTATGTCTTTGGAAGTAATTTTTTTTTTTCCTGTTTTGTGTCAATTCTGGCTGTTCCAATTCTGAACAAATGTAAAGCCTGTGAAAATTCCCAAATAAGAACCAAACTTGGTGAAATGTTTCTTTCCTTTAGTGAGTATAGAATGAATCTTCTAGGATAAATCTAGGATTTTCTGACTGTGGTGAGAGAGCACCCCTACCCTCAGGCATCATGATACCTACAGGGCTGGCCCCATCCCTCTGTATACATATTTAATCTACTATGACTTTGGTTTCTCCTAATTCCAGGTATACATTCCTGGTCTCATCCCCACTGAAGCTAAAACCGTTCCTGAGTCCGAATATGTAGCCATTTCTTGTGAGTTTTCTTTCCAACAGCTTTCCACCTAACTGTTTTTGTCCTGATTCAACTCAATGAGTGTGTCCTAAGAAACAGCGCAACCTAACTGGCTGTGTATATTTCCACAGTCTAGGAATTTTTTGCTATGTCTGATCCTATTAGAGTAGAACATTAGTATATTAATATCGACTTGTTTTAGAGCAGAATTTAGAGCTCATGTACAAGACCACAGGAATACTGATTCTCGGAGAACACAAACATCATGAACTAATTCATATTACCTAGTAAAGTCACGAGACAGTTCTGAAGAGAAGATCCAATTTGCTACTGCAGCACAGTCAACAATCTGTGTACGAATCATCTTATCCACTAGGACAGCAATCATCTACAATGTAAGAATTATCTGAGTAAACCACTTACATATGCATGTAGCCCTAAAGAATACACTGCTACAAAAGTGAAAAAACAAGGCTATAAAATTCACTTTTAGTGGCTCTGGAATTGATCAATTCGATCTCTACATCTTCAGATTTCTTCAGCCCTCTGGTCAGATCTAGTACTGTATAAAATACTATGATACCAGTAAGGATTGATAGAACAAAAAAGAAAAACTCTTGAGTGGTAACACTTAAAATTAAAAAAAAATTTAGATAATGCCAATACAAAAAATTTATGTAATTTCGATTAAATCATAAAAACCATTGTTTCAATGTCTCTTTATAATATATAAAGACAATGTATTGAGATTTGAGAAATTTGGAGCTTGCTTATAGAAACTGGCTGGACTAGATAATTATTTCCTACCCAAGTGGTAGAATCTTCCAAGCAACAAGCACTCTTACCAATTATTTAAAATGTATTGATATTACAGTCTAAAAACAAATGCTAATACTCTTTAAAGAATGAATCAAATACCATTACTCTCATAGTGCTGAAACAATTACAGATCTTGAGACCATTTTATAGACATAGTCAAATTTCATATTTTTCAAACTAAAAGTGTTAATAAAGTGCCTTATTTTTATACCTATACAACCCGAGCCTCAACATGTCTAATTACCTGTGGATGGTTCCTCCAGACTTCAAACATAACCCTTAGCACATGTAACTTTCCTTCATCACTTTCAGCGAGAGTTTTGAAGACTTCATGAAACCTTTTGATAATGGGGGGAAATACCATATATACTTATTCATTAAACATTTCAAAACCTTTCAATGTTAATTTATAATGCAATAATTTATAATATGTAAATACAAAATAACCAATAACCATTAAGAAATAAAAGGTATGATCAGAGAGTCATCATTTCTATGGAAACTGTCACAAAATCCCAAGGTATTTACCATACACTATTGCTAGCCCAGGACTATAGTATATCATTGTTTAGAATAGGTAAAGGGTAAGGAACTGTCCTCTAACATGGTGAAATATTCTGACTACATCAACCCTGCAAATAATACAGAGCCTTGGAAGCTGAGATGGAGTGAGATGTCTGGTTTCTCTGCTTGGCTAAAGGAAAATTTGTATGCTCTTTCTTCTTTTGGACTCTGAAAAGTTAGAGAACTCTGTCTTTAGATGCCAGTCTTTGGGTGGCTTCCAACAGTGTAGTTGGTTTTCATTTCTTCTTAACTTCCTCAGGGAAGATGCTTAGACAGAGTGGGAGTTTCTGACTGTATTACCACCTAGGTTCTGACTGTCCTATGGACCTAGGTTTTCAATAACTTCTCTAATTGTCTATATGAAAAAAATTCACTTTGCTATACACATGTAACCTATACATATAAAATGACCAAAGCCAGGTGAGTTTAACTACCACAAACCAAAACTCACTATACTGAACTACATAATACTATTAACATGTTCAGATTTAAGAATTTTAGGTAAAAATTACTATATCAATGGTGTTCACCAAGCAAAGTTCTGAACCCTCAAAGAACTCCTGTTTCACTTACTTGGCAAGAGCACTGAAGGAATGGCTGAATGACTTGGCTGCCAAATGTAGCAGAGTCTGTACAAAGACCTCTATTTTCAAAGGGTTAAAACTGAATCCTTCGTCTGAAAAATATTCCCAGTAAGACAGAAAAATTTAAAGACTTGGTGACTCATCAAATGCTAAACAGATGGCAGGTTCACATTCAAACACTAAGTCAGGTATTTGTGTAATATCTTTCAGTACTAATAAGGAATAAGACTCACTGATTCAAATACTCAAAATATTATGTATAAAACTAACAATCCTAATTATTAATTTTATGGCACTGCTTTCCTCCTTTTTCTGCATAACCTATTTCTTTAAAGAAATACTACACAGATTTCCTTACTCAAGTCTCTATATGATGACAAGATAATCTATTAATACAAAAAACCCAGTAAATTCTTAACTGTTAAGATGTCTGACAATGTCTATATTTAATATCCTTTCAACTTATGCTTTCTAAATAACGTTTTCTCACATATGAATTTCTTAGAGAAATCTGAACAAAATCCCAGTAATAATTACCCAGTAACCACAAATGTTTTATTTGATTCTGAAGTAGTTTTTCTACATGCACGTCCTTATGTATGGATCAATCAAAGAACCCCGGCCCGCAATTGTTACCCACTTGTCCCAGTAGACTTGTCATCATCATTCCACTGGTTTGTCTTTGTGTGCCAGTGCCACACTGTGTTAGTTACTGTGGTTTTCACAATACGTTTTAATACCTAAGAAGGCAAGTCCCTTTCATCTTTTTCCTTATCCATTTATTGATTGAGGTAAACTTATAAATTATTGTCAATTTTCCCACCCTTGTTCAGAGACAAAACTAGGGTTCTGGTTGAAATTACATGGCATATAACTCAGTATACGTTAAACATTATTATAACAGTTTAATATGGAGAAAACATCAACTTTACAACACACCAAGTCATTCTATTCAGAACCTCTGGTGAAAGCAGAGAATGTTTAAAAATCCTGGAATGATTACTTTATATTTAGGATAAAGTTTTTATTCTTAATGTAAACTACTTCAGATATGATAGGATCTTTTTTTATGCACCTAGGGTCCCAAGTGCTTACATGTGAAACAGGCCAAACAGATATATTGCTTTGTGAGTATCCAATGGGATTTAAAAGGGATTCATGTTGGCAGAGTAATGTTCATGTTTTTAACTTGGCCTATACATAGGTCCACTCAAGAAACATTCAATTCCCTTACCATCATCATCATCCTGGTTAGGATTTGGTACATCTTTCAAAATGCTGAAGATTTCATCATTGGTTGCCTTACTTTTAAAGGCAACAGCTAAACAAAGGGCTACAGAATGTCCAGGAAGAGAATCTAAACAGAAAGGAGAGAAATGAAGATTAGGTTTAAAGGACTTTTCTTATGAATAGTTAAATAACTAAGAAATTAAAAAAAAAAAAAAGCTTTCCTTTCAAAATAGAATACTCTGTATCAAGAGCAATATTTAAATCTGCACAAGGATACTACATGTGAAAATTTCCTTTAATAGGTTAATGGTTCTTCACCTTAAGAAAAAAAGATTAATTCTCATTTCAACACTTCCTTAACACTTAGTTAACTGAAATCCAGACAGTGCAAGGCATGCTGATCTTCCTCAAGAAGAGGGATGAGAAAAGTAGATATGGTTAGGGCTTTCTTTTAATGCCTTTAATTCTCTCGGGCTCAAAAGACAAGAATCAATCTATTTCTCTTTCATTTTGCTAATATCCTCTTTTTCCTTCTTTCCCCTGGGACAGTGAAAACTAAGTGAGTTTGAACAAGTAAGAGAGTTTTTTCTTTTTAATGGCTTTCTCTTTTGCTGAGTCCACAAGTTTGAATCTAAGTCAGATGCTCATGTAATGTGACTCTTTGTGTTTACTACTGGTTAGTATCAGTTGAGTCCTTATTGTCTAAAATTTGTGCAGGCGTATACTGTAAGGCATCATTAGAGCAACAGAAATCTGTTTTTAATGTATGGAAGACAAAAAGGGTAACACAAAAGGCAATTCTGTCTTAAGAGTAGATTATTAAACACCTGGAATGAATAACGCCAATTACAACAGGTCATGTGAGGACAGTCATGTCATACCTCTGCCCCGAAAGAAAGAAAGAAAGAAAGAAAGTGAAGAAAAACAGAATCCTTTGTCACTACAGTCTATTTTCTAGCCAGGGAACCAAGATATTCGTACAAGACATAGCCAGAGAACATTACAAAACTGTCTTGCTAAAAGTTAAAAAATATTTACAGGAGTGGGGCTTGGGCTAGATAGATCCTAGAAAGAGAAGAAGATCTAGAGAGAAAGGGCTTTCCAGACAGGGGTAAAGATGCAAAAGCAAAGCCAAGAACAAGAAGTATGGAAAAAATAGAAAAGGACATGGCCCCATTTGGGGAGAAATGAAAAATAATAAAGTAGGAACAACTGTTACCAAGGCCTTGAATATTATCTGAGTTATTCCTATAGGAAAAAAAGAAGTTCCATTTTTGACCAAAGTCTGAGCTCTCTGATAGCAAAGACTGTCTCTGTGATTCTCTGAGCTAAAGCACAAGACAAAACTCAAAATCTTGCACTTCTAAATGCTGTATGAACCTTTCATCTCCTAGAAAGCACAGTGGCTAAGGGCATGGCCGCTCAGTTAGTAATCCTGGATATGAATCTGGCCTCACCACTCAGAAGCAATCTCATTCTGGCTTGACCTCTTGGAGCCATTTTCCCATTGTAATATTGATATAATCACACCCATTTCTCAGAGTTCGCAGAACACAGGAAATGTACTTAACATCAGGACCAACAAAGTTTATTTTAAGAAAAACAGGTGTTGTCAGAGTTGTGGGTGAGGAACGTGCAGGCTTCTGATTTCAAGATTATTCCCTTTTACGCACCACAAAAGGCAAGATGATAATTAATTTATCTCCATTATGACAAATACACATTTTCAATTTAGTGAGTTCTGGCTATAAATTCATCTTACTATACTTAGCAACACACTTAAAATAATATCATGGATATAACACTATAAATAGTGTAGCAAGAGAAAAAAATTGTAAGCCAGTAATAACTAGTTAGATCACAACAAAATTCTCAAAGTGATGACAAGGCAAATAAAACAACAGTGGTCACTGACAAGCCACTTTTCAAACAGAGAAAATATAAAACCCAAGGGAAAAAAAAAGCTCAATGTCTCCACTTTAAATAACTTCAAATATACTTGCATTGTACTTTTTAAAGACAAGAGGATTTATTTTATTTTATTACTTACTGCTACTTTCATCTCCATACTTGTAAATGCAGGTTGGGTTTGCAGGACATAGAGCTGAGAAGGTAGGAGGAACAATATCTAATATACGCTGATGGTAAGACAACCTACAATACAAATAACAGCCTCAGAAAACGTCTTTCATCAGTTGCATTCTTTGGTAACACCCAACTTACCTGGAAAGTCACAATGTCCGGCACCCTGAACTCAGCTGACAACAAAGAAATAAAGGAGGAAAAAAGTCCTTTAGGCTACTGTCAAAGCCAGCACACCAAATCTCAGGCCTACTTCAGAACTTATTGGTGTGTGCTCAGGTATACATTAGCGGGCCCAAAGCCTGCTAGCCAAGGACCAGGGTGATAGTGGAGTGCGGTGGTTTGTATAATTGGGAGATGGTTATATTTTACTAAATACATACTGAGGATATTGAGAGCCAAGTTTCTTACTGCTTGAGAAGGTATATCATGGCAGAGAAGGCAGCTAGCAACAGCAAGATGTTGGGTTGGAATTAGAGGGATACACACACATATAGACAGGTAGATATAATAAAAAGTTACAGATGTACATATGTGTGTCCACTGAGAAGGCCTAGAACCAACAACATTCCAATGGCAATGTGCATATCAAGTGCCCAGATCTTGGTTCTGAAATAATATTCTCTTTTATTAGATACTATGCTCTTTGAATAAATAGATGATTCCAGGGTAGGGGCAAGGAAACATAAGATGAGACTAGAACATCTTGTGCCAGAAAATAAGAAAATGCTCAATGAATGGTAGGTAGTAGAAGACTTTTAAAGAAAAGACACAGGGCTTACTGGGGCTCCCTATGGACAAACTGGACATCATAACAATGACAGTCACAGTTTGTAATCCATTGAATGAAATAGAAATTCATTAGCGTGTACTGATATATACACAAAGGAATAAAAATACGGAGATAGAGAACAGCTCTTTCTTACAGTAGATTGCCAGCTAATAAATGTAGAAAAAATAGTGCAAAAAGAAAATCATCGTTTGGCAATTATCTTAGTGGTGGCTGATAAAAAGTAATCGTTTTCAGTGAAGAGTGGAGGATTGAAAAAAATAGGATAAGAGTGTAACCTAAGAATATCTCCTACAAAATACTAATCAATTACCAGAGGAAAAAGGTAGGGTTAAGGCGTCAAAACCAGCAGACACAGATGTGACCAGGTGATCCAAAGTAACATCAAGACGTGGGATTCATGTGCCTCTGGAAAGGATACACTGAGAACACCAATAATGCAAGATCTGAGTCTGCTCATGAGGATATATTGGAGCAATCCAATAAAGTAAGGTCTAGACTCTTTAAAATTGACAAGGATGCAAGAGACAGAGAAAGAATAAGTGTATAAGATCAAAAGAGTCTGAAGAGACGACTCAATGCTATACATGTTCCTGGATAGGATTCTGGACCAGAAAGGAAAAAGACATTTTTGAGATGGCTAGCACAATTTCAGCAACATCTGTGGACTGCATGGTAGTACTACACAAGACCTGGTTTCCTCAATCAGAGGGTCATTTGCTGGCTCTGTTGGAGAGGTGCTGTTTTGAGGAACTATGTAATGGATTGTGGAAGGAGGACAGGCTGCCATGTCTGCACTTTATTCTTAAGACCAATGTCTTGGTCTAAAAAGATCTAGAAAGGAGTGAACATGAAAGCAAACAGGGAGAGAATCCAGGTGAACAGGATACAGGGTTCTCTGTACTACAGATAACATTTTGGCAGCTTTTCTATAAATTTGAAATCATTTCAAAGAGTATTATTTTTAAAAGAACTTACTAGCTTAATTCACATAGAATCTAGAAGCATTGGCCACCTAATTTTTTCAGCTTTGATCTTAATTAAAAGGTCAGATTGAAGATGAATACCTGGATTTCAAAAATGGTATTCTGAACAAACATCACAAATGCAGAGATGAGGGAAAGCCCCCCCCCCCCCCCGAAATGAAGAGACCTAAAATATGGACAAAACACAAAATACTTACCTCATACATTTTTCTAGAACTTCTCTTACAAACTTTGGTTTGGGACTTTCAGGATCCTGAGTAAGACAATCTGACCTAATGAGGGAATGTGGTTTTTTAAATAAGTTATTACACACAATTGGAACTTTACACATAGTAAGTAAGTATCACAGAAACTAAATACTTCAGACAGTGAAAGTTGCTTTTATGTTACAGTTTTAGACATTAACAGTTTTTTGACTAGAGAAAGGAAGGGGAAGACACACCATCACTTACCAATCTTCCCAGCTCCAACGGAACTGGAAGTTACTTAGATGATGAGAAAACCAATTAATAAACCTATATAGAAAAGCAGGGGTGGGGAAAAAGGAAAAATGGTTACAATTTAGAAAAGAAACTTAAATAGTTCTCCAAAACAGATAAAACCTATTTTACAGAGAAAAGCAGGTAGAGCCTGCAGCTATATGCTCTCTTGCCACTAATTCTTTTCTCTGCAAATCTTGTAGCTAATTTTTAAAAATAGTCCTCTATCTCACTTCTTCTAACAGTGCTATCCTTTATCTTTTTTATCTTAATCTTTTTCAGGTATGCACCAGTTTCGTACAGGCACCTTATATATGTCTGTATCAGGGAGTCCAACCTCTGTCACACACTGGAAGGAGAGCTGTCTCTAGCCACAGAATAAATACACAAACACTAATGAAAAACAAAGGTCCATGCATACTTTTGGTAATGTCTGATACCACAGTTAAGCAAAAAATGCCCTCAAAAAATTCCTGCAGGTTGGATACCCCTACTCTATATAGTAACTTAATTCTCACAACTTCTGACATAATATAGTACAGGTAGATGATGAAACTGAAGCAAAAAAAAAAAAAAAAAATTGTAAATGGTAGAGCGAAAGCAGTATAGTCTCTTAGCACAGCATGCCCTTTCTAATACAAACAAAATATATCACTAACACCCCATTTCCCTAAAAATACTGATCTCTAACTCTCCTAAAACATGTCCCTTGAGCATCTATAACTTCAATCACTAAAATTACTTAAGGTAAAGGGGCAATGACACAAGATAGCCCTTAATGATAATTTTCAGATGTGGAATTTGAACAACAGACATAGAAATAGTATAAGTATTCAATACCTGTCCTTATTTGATTTGGAAAACTGAAAGATTCAGAAAGAATACCAACTAATAAAGGTGACCACATAGACCTCAACCAAAAGGAAATAGGGGCCATGTAATTAGTACAGCTATAAAAAACCTATAATATGATCTTTTATATAATCTGAAAGTCTTGATGCTGTAGGTCTGAAAAGACTTCTATGCAGGAGCTAAAGTTTAGAAGCAGATATTACCTATAAACAAAAAATATATACTATTTATATATAATAAATATATGAACTAGACTGAATCTCCTTATACAAAGGTTATTAACATAAAACATGTTTTTAAAGGGTATATATGCAATTACAGAGGAAAAGAGTAAAAAGGTACCAAAGTACCCAATACCTAAACAGTGAATAAAATTAAAACTGCAGCATGGGCATCAAAAATGTAACATTACATTACAACAAGCAAATGGAAAGGGAAGAAAAGAAAACTTAACATGGAAATTTTTAAAAGGGCAAATATCTTGATTAAATCCCTTTATAAAGTATAAGAAGTAGAAGCTACTGACAGTATAGAAGTAAGATAGTTACTGTACCTGTCTACACATGTAGTATTCATTGTGTCCAAACGCATGTATAACATTTCAGTTGCCTGTGCAAGCTGAGAATTTGAGGATAAGGAAAACTAATCTCCACCCTCCTCCAAAGTAAATTCTAACAAAAAAAATTAAAACATTTCTGATAAGTCTTTATAATGACTACCAATATTGAGTACATTGAGCATGTTTTTACATAACTGATCTATCTTTTGACCTTTTTTATAGCTTTTAAGTTCAGTAACGTAGAGTAAGTTTAACCTGCACACACACGAGTCAAGATAATGAATATTTATATCACCTTCCAAAATTTCCCCATACTCCTTTGCAATCCATTTTCCTTCTCTCCCTTGTTATCTCCCCTCTCCAAGCAACCACTGTTCTTCTGTCACTAGATAATTTTGCATTTTTCTAAAACTTAACATAAATCGAATCTTATTGTATGAATTTGTATTTGTTTGGCATCTTTCACTCAGCATAATTATGTTTCAATTTATTCATGTCATTGCCTGCATCAAAAACTTGTTCCTTTTTATTGCTGAGTAGTATTCCATCATAAGAATGTAATAAAATATGCTTACTCACTCATGTATTAATGAACATGTGAATTACTTCTAGTTTGGGAATATTACAAATACAGTTTCTATGAAAGCCCAAGTCTTTGTGGAAATGTATGCTTTTGCTTCCCTTGGGTAGTAAATGCCTAGGAGTGGGACTGGCTGGATTGTATAGCTGTATATTTGACTTGCTAAAAATACCAAACCGAGCCACTGGTATGGTGGCTCACAGCTGTAATCCCAGCACTTTGAGAGGCTGAGGTGGCTGGGAGGACTGCTTGAGGCCAGCATTCAATACCAGCCTGAGCAATATAGTGAAATCCCATGTTCTAGATACCTGAAAGTGGCTGATTATGTGAATACATCTAAATAAACACTATTGTATAAAGCAATTTTATCCTTTCAGCTCCAAATATTAAGATCAAGTAAAACTTCATTAAAAAAACAAAATTTAAGAGTTTTCTGATCTATTACCTAAAAGGTCAGAAATTAATTAGAGAAGCAGCAGGGAAAAAAAAATTAAAGAGAGTGAAAAATTTAAAAACAATTAATGAACCTAAACCTGATCTAATGAACTTAACAGAGAACTGTGAACCACCAAATGGCAGATTATACATTCTTTTCGTATTTGAGGTAACATGGATTTTAAAAAGCAAAAGAGCAGTTGGTATAGGGATGGTGTAGTATAGAGCTCTATAGTCTAGAGCAATCCTACTGGGGAAGGGGATAAAAGGAGATTTTATGGTATGACAATATATTCTATTCATAACATGGGGGGGTGTTAAGTGTTAACTTAAAACTTAGTAGAATAAAATTGAAGTTGAGAAAATTTAGCTCATTAAAATTGAAGTTGAGAAAATTTAGCTCATTAAGTTATTAGTACTATTTTCAATCTGGGAATAGACAGCCATTTATTTTTATATTAGTGACAGAACATTGGCTTGCAAGGGATTATTTGTCCTTGTCCTCCAATCAAATGAACATCTAACCTCCTAGGGATCTAAGATAGGAAGATGGTATGTTAGTTTAGGAGCATTAAAAATTTTTCCTAAAAAAATTCAAGGGATTTAAGGAAAAAAATTTTTTTCTTCCCTTGAAAATTAAAAATGCCAATCTTTCTTCTTTTATAATAATAGTATTTCCTTGAACTTCTTGACTCAAATCATGAACTATATATCTACTTATTTTTAGATACATACATATTTATAGACATACAAGTACGTATGTGTGATACATATACACACACATTTCAAAGCTATTATTATAACTTACAAAATTGAAACCTACAAACCTTTTAAAGCTAGGCCAAAGAGAGTTAGTTTAAATACAAACAGAAAGGATACAACTTGGGGTAGAGAGCCGGGTTGAAGTTTGCACAGTTCAATGAGAAGTGTAGTATACATCACATCAATGTGAGGGGGTGCTGGAAGTTGAAAAAGCTCTGCAAAAATTACCTATTAGAGAATTATGAATCAGAACTCAATCAGCTGCTACTTTTACACTTCTACCATCAGAAAGACCTTAACATTCCAAATCTAAACTATAACCCCATGGCATTTATTATAACAATTATTTTTAACCTTTAAAATTATGTTCTTTCAAACACACAGATCTAAAAGTGAATATCATATCCTCTCTCTAGAATTCAATCAAATTAAAGTATGTAAGATTAATGCTTATTTGATCCAAACTCCTCTCAGAGAATTGTGCAATTAAATTCCAAATCTGGAAGTATCAAAGTTAATTCAGTGAGGTAGTTTCTGCGGGGCTTAATAGATCCATTAGAGTTTTATTCCTATAAGTAATAAGAACCTTTTTTTTTTTTTTTTTTTTTTTTTTATATAGATACTAAATCTTT
>CAUYPK010074850.1:0-24125 GCA_963574355.1 Loris lydekkerianus
TTGTTCCTAAGGTAGAGTTGAATTTTTTAAATTTTAGATTAACATAAGGTACAGTGTTTAGGTTGCATTGTTTTGGTTCCTATGGTAGAGTTGAATTTTTTAAATTTTAGATTAACATAAGGTACAGTGTTTAGGTTACATTGTTTTGGCTCCTAAGGTAGAGTTGAATTTTTTAAATTTTAGATTAACATAAGGTACAGTGTTTAGGTTACATTGTTTTGGTTCCTAAGGTAGAGTTTCAGTTGTAGTTGAGCCCCTCCCACTGGGCAAGGTAGGTGAGATCCCCACAATCATCCTTCCTCCTCTCCTTTCCACTTTCCCTCTTCTCCCCTCCCCTCACTAAAATATACTTGTGTTTTTCTTTTCTGTGAGCGTGTAGTTTATATATTGGTTTCATATTAGTATTGAGTACATTTTCTATTCATGTGATAAAACACAAAAATTTAAACAGGGATGTCCAACCTATGGCCTGGGGGCCATATGCTGATTTTGTGAGGACCTTTTTTTGCTTACCTGTGTAGTGCTGGATATCATGAAGAGTGTGCATGGATCTTTTTTTTTATTTTCTAATCAGCTTTCTTTCCTTAGTATGTGTGTATTTAATGTGTAAAATAATTCTTATTCTTCTAGTATTCGGTAGAGGAAAAAAAGGGGGTTTGACACCTCTGAGACTTATTAACCTAGCCTAGCATTTCTCAGACGTGATGTGAAAGAAAAGAGAGAAGAAAAGAGAGCCTAGGATGGATCCGTCCTCTGTTGAAGTCCTTGTCACTGGCGGTGTGGCTTATGCAGGGTATTCTGAGATGCCTCCTCCTTATTCGCATGGGAAATATAAACTCACAGGATTCCTTTGAGAATTACGTTTGATAACGTTTATAAAGCACCTTATATGGCTCAAGTATACTTTATCTTTCCTGCAGTTCTTAGTCTCTGATAACCCCAGGCATAATGTTACCTTGTCTTATAGTATTAGGTAAAATTAGTGTCACCACCCCCAATGTGTTATCTAGCAAAAATTTCAAGGATTCTTTGGGGATGAGATTAATAATAATTCATATATATATATTTGGCTTTTCCCACCTGCTTCTTAAATTCTCTGTCCCTGCCTCCCATTTTGCTTCTCCCTTCTGACTCCATTTCTGCTTTGTAATGTACCACTGGACAAGGTCCCTAATCCTTTGCTACCCAAGTATCAGCTAGCCTATTTTATTGAAGGTTTGGGTTTCAGTAAACAACTTAAAATTGAGGTAGCCTGTTATTAAAAATGTCTCAACCATTTCTGGCTCTAAGAAATTTTTATTGGTTGTCCCTATTACTTGGGGTCTGACCCCTTTTTATGTTCCTGTGCTGCTTTTGCTTCTCCTTCAGACTCCATCACGTTTTTCTAGATTTTTTTCCCTTTTAAATCCCACCAATAACTATCTACTCCTTAGGTTTCTTTTTGGCTCACTTTTAGGCAATTCAGTTATGCATATATATGATTAATATGCCTTTGCAACAGAGTTGTAGAAGATGATATTTTGATAAATACAAATTGGTCTTGCTTCCAAGAGAAATTTTGCTAATCACCAGAATGATAATTTTCCTCCCCATTATACAATTATAGCATAATTGATTTTTTACTTAGTATGTATATATGCCTGAATAATTACTCAGCTGGCACAGCAGAACACCTCAGGGATCACCAGAGATATGGTTGTTTCCTGTAAAACTTTAAGTGTTGTTTGTCTGTCTAGCTTTGTAACTAAACTGAAGAATACATACAACATCTAATGTTAAATGTAAGTGTTTTTGTGTGTCTTTCAGTATTTGTTTATATGGACAAGGATTAAGAGAATTGACTTAGAGGTAGAATAATTCAGTGGGCTCATTTGAAAGTTGGAGAATACCTAGAATTTTTAATTTTTTGCATTACTAATATCTGGTTGTTGATTTTTGGTTCTCCCTCTTTTTATGTATTTTAAAACATTTTCCTTTTTATATAATGATAGTTGCTTTTTAAAATATAGAATCTGAACAAGTAGAAAGGAAGAAAATAAAAATGATCTATAGTGTAATGATCCAATGATAATCACCACTGATATCTTTGGTTTTAATTTTTCTTTCCCTTCTTTTTTCCTATGCAAATGTTTTTGCTTACTGAGAAAGAGATTGACAACAAATACCAGAATCTAATTAATGTCTTATATCTAACAGCATTAAGCAGGTATTTTTTCATGTTGTTAGATATTTACCTACAGTATTACTTTTAATGCTTTGTATAGTCACCCATTGGGTGGATACACTAATAATTTATTTAGTTTTCTATTATTGAATAGAGAGTTTTCCCCCTAAATTTTTATTATAAACAAAATTCTAGTGATAACAATTTTAATCTAGTCATTACATACATTCAGAATAGTTTTTTTAAAGACTTCTTTTTTTAGAGCAATTTTAGGATTCTGGCAAAATCAAGAGGAAGGTACAGAGATATCTGTATACCTCCTGACCTCACATGTGCATAGTCTGTGTCACTATCAACATCCCTCACATAGTGCTGTGTTTGTTACAATTAACTAACCCACATTAACATATCATTATTATCCAAAGTCCATAGTTTAACTTAAGTTTTGCTCTTGGCATTGTATATTCTATGTGTTTGAACACACGCAGAATGACATGTATCCACCATTACAGTATTACATAGAGTGTTTTCACTGTGCTAAAACGCCTCTGTGTTTACCTACTAACTTTTTACGGTTACAAAGCAATACTTCCATCTCATTTTTAGAGTAATACTTATTTTTATGCTAATTATAAAAATAAATCTTACCCATATAAGAAATTAAAGAAAACTATGAAAAAGAAATAAAAACCAACCTTAATTTTAAAAGCCAGAAAAAAAAAAATCAACATTTTGGTCCATGCTCCTTCCTAATTATAAAGTAAGATATTAATCATTGAAAAAATGATAGAGGAATCTGTAAAAAGAACAGAATTTTATCTATTATCTCAATTTCCTGAAGTGACCACTATTACGATGTAGATTCTATATAGTCCATCTTATATGTATTATTACTAATTACTCATATTAGATGTATCTGTGTTGTAATTGTATTATTTTATATAATAGAAGAATTTCCTCATGTTATTAAGAATAATTTTTTAATACAGGTTAATAGTCTATTTTGTGGAAAAATTCTCCATTCCTTGGCTGTTAGGCTATTATTTAACAGCTAGTTTATGTTATTTTATTTATAAATATTATAGATATTGCTGCTTTAGACATACTAATACAGTTTAATGCACATTGGATTATTTTTATAATATTGTTTCTCCCAACTAGAATTAGAGCTCAAATGTTACAAACTTTATTTCAGCTTCTTCTTATGTTCCTGATTAATTAATGCTGCTCACATCAGTGGCATAAAAAGGCATGCTAATC
This sequence comes from Loris lydekkerianus, assembly GCA_963574355.1. Lineage (NCBI taxonomy): Eukaryota > Metazoa > Chordata > Mammalia > Primates > Lorisidae > Loris > Loris lydekkerianus. The sequence continues at coordinate 3,425 of CAUYPK010074850.1, forward strand.
TTCCTCTTTTCTTAGGAAGGGTAAAAATAATTTTCAAATTTAGTAATTATTTCCATGAAAATGGAAAAGAGGATCAAGAGCAAATATAAACATAGTGATATATGTAGGTATTTATTTTTTCTTTCTTGGTGTGTCTTAGAATTCTTGTAGGTTTTCTTCAGGTATCTTTTTGAATTAAATTGTGCGACAAAAAATATACTAATGTTTTTAAGTGATTGCTCTGATAATATTGGTCATTCATCAGTCAGGTGTTTTTAAAACTTTTATGTACCAGATATGGTCCTAGAGTCTGGGTTTATTTTACCTTTTCTCTGCTTTTGTGTTTAATTCCAAGAAAACTGAATGATTGAGACAATCTAAGTAGAGTAATTCATTTAATGAATATTTATTTCATACCCTCTGCTGTGTTGGGGTTTAGTGCTGGCAGCAGAGAGATGAGTAAAACATTATTATTGTACTTAGAAGCTCAAAGTCTATTAGGGAACACAGCAGGTCAACAGGTGATTATAATCCAAAGTGGGAGATGCAGCAGTTTGGTGTCCTTGCTGTTCAGGGGGACAGGGAGCAAAAAGTGACCCCTCTGTTGGTCCAGGAAAACTTCACATAGGAGAAGGCATGGAAGGTTATAGGAGATGGCTGACGTGAGAAGAGAGAAGGCAAGGGGGTCCCTTACTCCTTGGTTGTAGGAGCTGGTTATGGAAGGTTATAGGAGTTGGCTGACATGAGGAGAGAGAAGGCAGGGGGTCCCTTAGTCTTGAGGTAGAGGGAAAGAATGAAGATGTACAGCAGGTAAGGAAGATGGCATTAGCCTTGGTGAAGTCGATAAAAGCCTTAAGGGCCAATCAGCGATTTTATGAAATTGAGCTTGATTAACATAAGATACTTTTGGCTCGGCGCCTATTGCTCAGTGGCTAGGGTGCCAGTTGCATACACCGGAGCTGGCAGGTTCGAATCCAGCCCAGGCCTGCCAGACAACAATGACAACTACAGCCAAAAAATACCCAGGCACTGGAGCGGGTGCCTGTAGTCCCAGCTACTTGGGAGGCTGAGGAAAGAGAATCGCTTTTTAAGCCCGAGAGTTTGAGGTTGCTGTGAGCTGGACACCATGGCACTCTACTGAGGGTGACATAGTGAGACTCTGTCTCAAAAAACACACACACACAAAAAAAACCAAAAACATAAGATACTTTTGTGTTAAGCTCAATTAGTAGATGTCTGCATGATTAAGGATAAAATAAACTAAGACAAATCTTTCTGTGATAGTTATATTTTTCTGTGTTTATAAAATATATATTTAATCATTGAAAATTATAAAAGTAAAAAAACAGGAAAATAAATATCATCCAGGTGTAATCACTGTTATGTATACATAATATGTACATTTGAATGGACATGTCTTAGAAATCTTTCTAAACATATAAATATCCTTTTAAAATGGAATCATATAATGCATATAGCTTTATACTTGTTTCCCTTCCCCTCCCCCTCCCCCTCCTCCTCCTCCTCCTCCTCCTTCTTCTTTTTTAATAGAAGGCCACTCTGTGGCCCTTGGTACAGTGCTGTGGTGTCACAGCTCATAGTAACCTCCAGCTCTTGGGCTCAGGCGATTCTCTTGTCTCAGCTCCTGAGTAGCTGGGACTACAGCGCCTGCTACAACGCCCGGTTATTTTTTGTTGCAGTTTGGCCGGGGCCAGGTTTAATCCTGCCACTCTATAGCTGGTGGCCTACTCACTGAGCCACAGGTGCCGCCTATTCTTGTTTCTTTTTTTCGTTTCTTTGCAGTTTTTGGCTGGGGCTGGGTTTGAACACGCCACCTCCAGCATATGGGACCTGCACCCTACTCCTTTGAGCCACAGGCACCACCCACTTGTTTCTTATTACATAATATATCATAAAATCTTTCTCAAAATAAACAAAATTTAATATTTTGTATACATATATGATATTCTGTTTTTAATATTCTATTGTATTAATATGCCACTTATTTTTGAACCAATTCAACTTTTCTAGTACATTTGAGGTTTTTCAAATGAACTCATTGCCTATAGCTCAAGTGGCTAGGGTGCCAGCCACATGCACTGGAGCTGGCAGGTTCGAATCCAGCGGAGGCCTGGCGAAAACAATGACAACTACCACCCCCAAACAGCTGGGCATTGTGGTGGGCACCTGTAGTCCCAGCTACTTGTTAGGTTGAGGCAAGAGAATCGCTTAAGCCCAAGAGTTGAAGGTTGCTGTGAGCTGTGATGCCATGGCACTCCACTCAGGGTGACAAAAAAAAAAAAAAAAAAAAAAAAAAAAGCTATGATAAACCATGTTTTATAGTTATTTTTGTTAACTTCTGTATATCTTTAGGTGAAATTACAGGGTTAAAGTGTCTATGTATTTCTAATGCTACCAAATTGGCCTCCTGAACATTTATGTCATTTTGATAATATTTTTACTAAGCAGTGTAAGAGAATATAACCAAATCTTACTCTGACTGAAATTGCTTTTCTTGTAAAGGTAACATTATTCTGCTCAAAATAAAAGCATCAGTGCCAATATACTTCAATTAGGTTTATGATTAAATTATGAATAGAGAGATCAATCCTCCATGCTTCTGAATTCCTCCCTCAAGAATATTAAATGAAAATGTAACAGACAAAATTGAATGTAAGCAAATTTAAGCTAATATAATTTTATATATTTATGGAACATTTTCTCTAATGAATTAATAGAAATTTGTATTTAAGTAGATATTTAGAGAAACTGAAGAAATTTATATTTTATAAGGGAAGTCTCAATACTAAGAAGCTTCACATTTTCAGTGGTGTTCCATCATTTAGTAATGAGATCATCCAGATTTTTGTATCCATGAGGTAATTTTCCTTGTTTTCAAAGAAATTCATGGAGCATGTTTTGCTAATGCAAATCACTCTACCTTCCACTAGACTAAACTACTACTTAGTTCAGTGTTCTTAATTAACCCCTAGTAATCTCAGAAAATTATGACAACTTCTAAAAGAGTCCAATGTACTACTAGACTGTTTCAAACTACAAAAAATCTATAGGTTGACGTGTGTTTTTGTTATTATGTTAGTCAGTATTTAAAGATAAGAAGATAACTACATTAACTTGCCAAGATTTAATAGCAATTCAAACTCCTATATTAATATATTGACTAGTTTTTTATAATTACTGTTCACCAGTAGGTCAGGCATTCAGAATTCTTGGTAAATGAGTCATTATATATAGCCATTTTCTAAATAATGGACTTCCCCCCCTAAGAATTACAAATATTTCAGAATTACTTATTATGTTTCCTTGTCTTACTTCACCAAGCCTCAGGTGACTGTTCTATATTGCCCACAGGGCCTTTTGAATTTTATTTTTGCTCATGCTAATTGATCTCATATTGCTCTGCTGAAAATTCTAGAGCCCGTGTTTATATTTTTGAGCCTTCAAATGCTATTTGTCAGTTGTCATGTTTTTCTATCAGTGTACCTACTTCATTTAATTCTAATAAGCTAAAAAAAAAATTCTAATATGCTGATGCTAATCTGTCATAAATAACTATCCTTCTTAAGACTGTAGAAAGCAACTGCAGATGAGAGTTGAGAAATGAAATGACAGTTTCTTCTTTGGCAAAGAACAAGCATTTTCTTCTACCAACGTGTATTTTATTAATATACTGACTAGCTCAGAAGTCTAATTTGCTAATTTCAGACACTGGCAACGTTTTTTTTTGAGACAAAACCTCAAGCTGTCGCCCTAGGTAGAGTGCTATGGCGTCACAGCTCACAGCAACCTCCAACTCCTGGGCTCATGCGATTCTCTTGCCTCTGCCTCCCAAGTAGCTGGAACTACAGGCACCCGCCACAACTCCCAACTATTTTGGTTGCAGCTGTCATTGTTGTTTGGCGGGCCCAGGCTGGATTCAAACCCACCAGCTCAGGTGTATGTGGCTGGTGCCTTAGCTGCTTGAGCCATAGGCGCTGAGCCACTGGCTACGTTTTGAAGAAGTAGGCTATTTTTCTTACTCTAAGTGCTCTTCTTGACCAAAACTAAATCAAATTAAAACTTAGTCAAATAAAAGTGACTTTTAGGGAAGGCATAGGAAAAGCTGTCATGACTTTCTCCCACACCATCATCAAATTAAGGTGCAACTGCACCCTTAAATTGCACCAACTATAGTCGCTGGGTGCAAAGTTCCCTGTCTTCTCCCTTCTTCCAGTCTCAGCTGACCTCTGTGTGAGGTTCTGTGAATTTATGATCAGCTCTTGTTCTCATGTTGCTCACCCTGCTCTCAAATATGCTTTTGTTTTTCCTTTTGGTAAAAATTGTAGCAAGTTCTAGTGTAATTTAGCTTAGTTTTAGCAACACCCATATTAGAGAAGAACAAATCTTCTTGGTATTCAGGAGAAATAGACAAACTGTACATTTAGGAAGTGTCTGGCCAGAGTTACTGGATTAAATTGGAGTTAAAGTTCTCATTTGAGTTTGCCAGTCTCTTATATTCTAGTATGTACTAAACTCCTCCTTACCCTGAATGCAAATTCAAACTGGTTTAGTTATGCACTTAAAGAGAAGGGAAAAATGCTTAGAGGAATCACTGATTTTGGACATAAAGTTTTAAAAAAGTTAGGAAGTATATCTAATGATGTTATTACAAAAAAATAAAAATCATCTTAATAAGTCTAATTTTGTATATTTACTATTTATTGTTTTTTGTTACCTAATTCAGGGAACATGATTATGAAATAAATCAAAATAAATAATAGCTTTAGGGGGTATTAGAAAGAACACTTAGGTATTGTGTGTACCATTGAAACAACTGAGCCCTGCATCAGTCCTTTATTTAATTTAAAGACAATGAGGCTAAAAGTAAGTTGGCTATTATTTTCTAATATGTATTATGTGAAGTTGTTATAGAAAACTCCCGATTAACCTATTTCCCATTTTTACTAAGAATAGGATAAATAAACCATAATCTATCCATTATTCTTCTAGAATTCTTTTTGAAGAATACACTTATAGGAGGCAGGGGACTCTAAGAGCCTCATGATTCTATTTTTAAAAGACCAACCAAAAAGAATGGAAAGATATGAGCATCTTTCTCATTTTAATGATACATAAAGAGAAAGATCTTGCTCAATTCTAGATTAAAGATGTTGGTCATTTTCTTCCCATCAGTGGTGCTGCTGATGGGGAGCAGTGACCTCAAGCTTTCTCCTTCCTATAATCTGCAGATATGTTACTTTTCCATTTCTGAAAGAAGTGCTTAACCTATTATATGAAACTACAATGAAGGTTTTGCAGTTATGATTTTAAAAATAATTTGTTATACACATATTCATGTGGTTTTGGAGAACTCTTTCATTTCAGTTTTACTGAAATTAAAAAAAAAACTATAACATGGATGTTTGTTTATTTAAAGTATAATATACTATGATAAGATGTAAATTCTTTTATGGGAGGAGGAGTGATAATTATGTTTTCATCATTCTTTTACCATTCTTTTGCATCAATATCTCTGACAGAAGTATATGGTAATTTATTTTTGCTAGATGCAATTATGCATTATACAAGTATTTATAAATATGGTTAAACCAAGGTGACTGTTTAGAAATATTCTAATGTACTAATATTTGCACTGTGGTCCCTGACTCTTGGGTCTTATTCATTTATCTATTAATGGGCACTACATTTTGACTATTGCAAATAGTGCTGCAGTAAACATGGGAGTGCAGGTATCTCTTTGATATATTGACTTCCTTTCTTTGGGTATGTACCCAGTAGTGGAATTGCTGGATCATATGGAAATTCTATTTTTATTTTTTTTGAGAAGTCTCCATAGTGACTATACTAATTTACATTGCCACCATCCATGTGTGAGGGTTCTCCTTTCTTCATATTCTTGCTGACGTCTGTTATTGCCTATCTTTTTGATATAAGCTACTTTAACTGGGGTGAAATAATATTGCTTTGTGGTTTTAATTTCTATTTCCTCTGATTCTTAGTGATGATAAACATTTTTTTCATTTATCTATTAGTCACTGGTATGTCTTCTTTTGAAAAACATCTGTTCAGCTCTTTTGCCATTTTAATCAGATTTTTTTCTGCTATTGAGTTGTTTGAACTCCTTATATATTCTGATTATTAATCCCTTGTCTTCTCCCATTCTGTGGTTTATCTATTCATTTTGTTTATTATTACTTTCACTGTTCAGAAGCTTTTTAGTTTGATGTAATCCCACTTGTCTATTTTGTTTTGGTTGCCTGTGCTTTTGAGGTTTTACCCACATAATCTTTGTTCAGACCAATGTCCTGGAGCATTTCCTCATTTTTTCTTCTAGTAGTTTCATAGTGTCTGGTCTTAGATCTAAGTCTTTAATCTATTTTGATTTGAGTTTTTGTGTATGGTGAGAGATGGGGGTCTAGTTTTATTCTTCTAAATATTGTTATCCAGTTGTCCACTTTTTATTGAAAAGACTGTCATTTACCCATTGTCTATTCTTGGTATTGTTGTCAAAGATGAGTTGGCTCTAAATGTATAGATTTATATCTGGGTTCTCTATGCTGTTCCATTGACCCGTGTGTTTTGTAACTGACTTCATTTGTACTTCCTGAGCAAAGATCTCCATTATTACAGCAGATCATCATGAAAGAGTCCTTTCAGTTCAATTTTGGGCTTCTTTTTCATCAGACATCTCATTTCTTATGAAACAAAATGAAACTCTGTCTGTTCCCTTTCTATTGTGTTTCACTAGGATAACCCTTGTACGGAGCTCTCTAAAGTGAAATCAGGTTTGTAGGCGTGATGGAGCCCTTGTACAGGGTTGGAAGCAGAACATATTGGAATGCCTGGTATTAATGAGAGACGTAAGCAGTGAAGTAATGAAGGAGTAGGGTATATCTGAATTAATAAATTAGAGATTAAAGGGTATCCTCAAATATTTTCAAACTTCTTAATTTAATAAACAAAATGCAAGTTAGGAAAGGCCTGTGACAGTGGTAGCGTTGGACCTCCTGATTTCTCATCTTCCTACTACCTATACCGGTTGTTCTGCCCCCAACACCATGTCCAATTCTGATTTTCCTCTTCATCCATCCTTAGAGGAACAAAATTACAGAAACAAAATTACAGCTGTGAAAGCAGAATAGGTATAAAGAGTTTAGGGTAAGGATAAATTCATGAATTATTTAATAATTGTTTTAAGGAAAGCAGTAATGATAATAGTTTTTATCTGTTTTAAAGTTTTTAGGCCAGGTGCAGTGGTCTGTAATCCTAGCACTCTGGGAGGCTGAGGTGGGTAAATTGCTTGACTTAGGAGTTTGAGACCAGCCTGAAACCTCATCTCTACTAAAAATAGAAAAACTAGCCAGATGTGGTGGTACATGACTGTAGTCTCAGCTAACCCAAGGGAGGCTGAAGCAAGAGGATGTCTTGAGCTCACGAGTTTGAGATTGCTGTGAGCTATGACACCAGGGCACTCTAGTCTGGGGCAAGATTGAAATTCTATCTCAAAAAAAAAAAAAGTTAGTATCAAAGGATGAAAATTATGTGTAGTTTCTGTTAACAACTATTTTATTATTTTACATATAAGGTGAACAACTCACCTTAATAGAGTAATAGACACACCATTAATTCGATTAAATAGTATTTCTGATCTGATGACATGGCAAGGTCATTACATATAGGTATATGAAATAATGTTTAGATTTATATTAAAAATCAGGACAAATGAATACATTTTTAGAAATTGAAATTATATTGTCACAAAATATCAAGAAGATGTATCATCAAGGCTAACATTATTAAGTGAAGAAATATTATGTATATACATGATTTAATATGTGAATCTGGGGAGGAGAATTGAATAAGGTGGATAATGTAATAATTTAAAAGTCCAACAATTGGGGGATGGGACAAGATGGCTGCCTAGAGACATGAGTTGCTGGACTGTCCTGGAGAGAAGGAAGGGTTTCACATAGGGAGACAGGGAAGGAGATGCAGTGCAGGTGAACTTCTATGAAAGAAGCACTGAAGCTTGCCAGAAACCTTGTGGAGGAAAATTATGACATAGAGAAGGAAGAGGATAAAGGAAAAAAGATAATGGGTAAGAACCAAACCGAAGGAGGCTCAGAGCTCAGCAAAGGGGCAAGTAGGATCCCTTTCTCCCTCTCTTCAGTGAACAGCAGGGAAGCTTTCCTATCCCTACAAACCCAAGGACTGGGGAAGCCATGGGGAGATGTGGGGCAGAACATGCCGGTTCCCAGAGCTTAACATTCTGTGCGGAGTTCCCCTCCAAGGAGAGTGGCCTGAGAGGCTAGAGAGAAGCTTTCTTCGATTTATCCATATCTCTCCCACCCGTTGCCGGTCTCTTACCACTGGGAGAGTAGTTGGAGCCAAGAATTTGGCCAGTGGCCCCATCCCTCTCATTGGTGTGTCCTGTAGTCTAAAGTTTCCACAGAGACTAGGGCCCACACCGTTCCCCCTGGGGTGTTGCAGTGGATGCGGGGTGCCCAATCTGGGAGCTCCCTCTCTGCCAGCATTTTGGGGAGATAGGTGCCAGCAGTCAGACATGAAGGTTAGATCCTGTGACCTCAGGGCTTGAACAGGGAGAGGTTTAGGAGCTGGCCTTGGAGGTAAGGGAGCCCATGTGAGCTTAATTGATGGAAGAAAATGGGGGTGGGGGCGGAGGGTGTCTGAGATGTGGCAAATTAGGGAAGCGCCTACCCCCTCCACAGGGAAACTGCGCTGTTGGAATGGGGCCGGTGTACCAGAGGGGAGGATCCCATCCTGCTCATGCCACAGCTAATGTGTGCCTCCTGCACACAGGCGGGGGGATCCCAGTCTGCTGGTGCCTCAGCAACCACGCGTAATGCATTCAGGGCGCAAGGGCAGGAGGGTGCGGGTGGGCAGAGCTCACTTCCCACAGCCAGTCTGGAAAGTGCCGCCGACGAGAATTGGGCTCAATTTTCCTTCCAGTGGATCACCCTAGTGGCGGGGAAGACAACCTCTGAGCCATGCCAAGGCATTGCAGAACCTTCCAGACTTGCGCAACTTAAATGTGTCCAGCGTCACACACCCCCACTTCTGCTGTGGGGAGATCAGTAAACCCCCAAGAACTATAAGGCCCCCACCAAAGACTGGGTCATTCAGGTGCTCTACCTCAGGAACTGGAGCTTGTTACAAGCACAAAAAAGCATCTCTACAGTTGGTTCTCTCCTGCAAGGGTCAACAACTGCCCTGCAGTACAACTCTATAGTTCATTATAGCAGCTACCAACTCAATCAAACAGAGGATGGCTGATTCTTACAAGCACCACCCGCCATCTCGGAGGATAAGCTGGGTGTCCCAATACAATTCACAGTACTTTGAAGAGGACAAGATAGCAGGATAAAAGCAACACCAGGGGACACTGCCTTTTAGGAGAGAAATAAAAGTTACAGGCAGGCTTGATCTGTGTGGAGTCTCTCCTCCATTGTAGACTTCTGGGCTGATCAGGGAGCTGCTCAGTCCATGCAGAGAAGTTCCCCTGGAGAGCAGGTGCAGCTGAAAGCTGGTGCCTGCCAATCCCAGATTTTTGCAGCTGATACCTTCCTGATAATTCTAATGCATGGAGCCAGGTGCATGGGACCCAACCTTCCAGGAATAGATTTTGCTCAATTCCCACTGAGCCAGGGAGGGGACAGGCATTCTCCTGTGTACTGCCCTGTGACAGGGGACTGAGCACACCTTCTCCCCAGCATGGGAGCTGAACAAAGCATGAGTCCCAGATGCCACAAGACCACTTGGGAAGCATGGAGAAACTATATTACGGGTTTCTAGGGTGTGGGAGTTGAACCTGGGCTGCACTAATTAAACACTATGCTACTGAGACTGCATTACAGGGCGTTAGCAGTCCCTATACTGGTAGAGCAGTGCTCCATAAAGGTGGCTGTCCCTATGAAATCCACAGAGCCAACTCCGAAGCTCTCACTGTACCTGACCCGGAGGCTCTGTCCTGTAGCTCCAGAGGCCTTACTAGTCCTACAGCACTATCCACTCCAGACTTGTGTCTTGACCCTGAGACCCCACCACTGAGCCCCAACACTACTGCTGGGCCAGCAGAACCTTCCTGAAGTCCACCACTTTACTCAGGACTCCCCTATCCTTGAGAATTCATCCCTTACCACAGTTGGCTTGAGAGTCCCCAGCACAGGAGAGCAGGTGCCCTGCAATACTATCAACCCAGAGCTGAGAGAAGGGGACCCAGATGAGAAGAAACCAGCAAAAGAACCCTGGCAGCATAAAAAACAAACGAACAAACAATATAGTTTAACACCCCCAGGGCAACACAATGAAGCTATGGTACTGTACCACAAGGAAATTGCCAGAATGGCAGAAATGGAATTCAGAGTATGTATGGCAAATAGGATGAATGGACTTGAAGAGAAGGTTGAAAACCAACAAGAAAAGAAGGTGAAAAAAATTACCAGAGAGCTAGACAATACAAAAAAGGATATAATAGAACTTAAAGAAATGAAAGACTCATTTAGAGAATTTAAAAACACAGCAGAAAGCTTTAATTATAGGCCAAATCAAAGAGAAGAAAGAATCTCAGGGCTTAAAGAATCTCAAGGCTTTCAAGATAACTCAGTCATTCAAAGAGGCAGAGAGTATAAAACAGACCAAACTATCACTGAGAAAGGTATGGAGCTATGCGAAACAAACTGACTTTGAATTGTAGGTATAATTGAAGGAGAAGAAGAAAGAATTAAAAGTACAGAAAAACCTATTTGTGAAAATTATTATTATTATTATTATTTTATTGAGACAGAGTCTTACTTTGTCACCCCTGGTAGAGTGCTGTGGTGTCATAGCTCACAGCAACCTCAAACTCTTGGTCTCAAGTGATTCTCTTGCCTTAGCCTCCCTGATAGCTGGGACTACATGCGCCTGCCACAGGGCCTGGCTATTTTTTTTTTTTTTTTTCTTTTTAATTGCTGTTGTTGTTTAGCAGTCCTGGGCTGCGTCTGAATCCATGAGCCCGGAGCATGAAGCTGCTGCCCTAACCACTGAGCCATGGGTGCCTCATATTTGTGGAAATTATTGAGAAGAACTTTGTAGATATCACCTAAAGTTCAGGCATACCAGATACAAGATGAACATCAAACACTACAAAGAGTCAGAGCAAATAGGTCATCTCTAAGACACATAGTAATCAACTTGGTCAAAATGAAGGAGAAAATTATGCAAACAGCACCCATCAAATAACCTACAAAAGAAGATGTCTTGGCAGAACCCTTACAAGCCAGAAGAGATTAGAGTCCCATCTTCAATCAACTTAAACAGAACAGCCTAGAATTCTGTGTCTTGGATAACTAAATTTCACAAATGACAGTGAAATTCTTTTCTAGACAAGCAAACACTGAGGAATTTGCCTTGACCAGATTTGCCCTACAAGAAATACTCAGAACAGCGCTATACAGAAATCAGAAAACAGATAACCACCAGTTCAAATTCACCTAACACCCCCCGCCCCCAAATCTCACAATTCCTATAAAACAGTAGGACAAGAGGTAAAAGAAAGCAATAAGGGGCCACCCAACAGGATGAACAGACCAACATCTCACATATCAATGCTATCAATCAATGCTAATGGACTGAATGTACCTACTACAAGTCAAAGGTTGACTGAATGAATGAAAAAACACAACCCAAGTATCTTCTCTCTTCAGGAAAAACATCTACATCACAAGGATGCACACAAACTCAATGTTAAATGATGGAAAAAAATCTTCCACACAAATGAATATCAAAAGAGAGCAGATATAGCCATTCTCATATCAGATAAAATTGACTTCAAGCCAACTAAGGAGACAAAAGACAAAGAGGGTCATATATAATGGTAAAGGGAGCTATTTAACAAGAAGACATAACAATCCTAAATATGTGTTTTCTCTAAAAGGGAGCTCCCAGATACATAAAGAAAATTTTGAAATAAACAGCACTATTGGATTGTTGTGGAAATCAACATCCCAGTGTTAGAGCTTGTTGAATTCTCAAGCAATAAAATAAAATAAAATAAAATAAAATAAAATAAAATAAAATAAAATAAAATAAAATAAAATAAAATAAAATAAATAATGGACTTAAACCAAATTCTAAGTCAAATGGACATAACAGACATTTACAGAGCATAATACACAAAAACTATAGAATATACATCCTTCTCAGCATCATATGGGGCATCCTCCAGAAGGGCCACAAAAAAGGTCTCAACAAATTTAAAAAATTTGAAATCATACCAAGCCCATTTCCTGACCACAACAGAAAAAAAGAAAGAAAGAAATCAATTACAAGAAATCAATTACACTAAAACCTATACAAATCCATAGAAATTAAAAAAAACTGTGAAACCTCATGGTGAATGATTACAAGCTCAAGAATAAAATTAAGATGGAAATAAAAAAAAATTCTTTGGACTGAATGACCAAGGGGACACAAGATATCAAAATCTTTGGAATACAGCCAAAGCATTCCTCAGGGCAACAATCTGGATGGAACTGGTAACCATTCTCTTAAGTGTAGTGTCTCAAGAATGGAAGAACAAATACAACATGTGCTTGCTATTAAATTGCAACTAACTGATGAGCACACATGTGCACAGAGGGAAGTAAAACTCAGTGGAAACCACCTGGGGGAGGGAGGACTTGAGCAGGGGCAAAAACCTATCCAACGGGTACTTGAACCCTCTCTGGGGTATGAGCACACCTTTAGCTGGGACATAAACATTGCAAAAGTGATCCATGTAATCTAAAATATTTGTACCCCCTTTTAAAAGCCCAACAATTATAATAAAATATTAGAGCTGTGTAATTCACTGAACGTTTAATATGCTAATGGTAAATATTTTACTCATCTTAATTCTATGTCAAAATCAGTTCAGAAAATAAGAGTTTTATGGTGATTATGCTCCACTTTACTGAAGACATGTTTAAGCACTTTAGGTTTCCTATGAATAGATACAAACATTTAAAAGATTCAAACTGTTATTATATTCAAAATAAAGTTCCTTAAGCTTTAGTTCCTATGCAGGCAATTAGACTCTATTAACTGAAAACCATGGATTTTTGTGTTAATCTTTGGAACCTTTTTGTGAACATGTGTTTAAACATGTAAACTTGCCATTACGATAATATTTATTATAGAACAAAATTGTAAGGCTAGTTTTTAGCGAATGTTATATTATACACTTTAGATATTCCATTATCTCATTATGAGGGGCTTTACTTAAGGAAATATGACATTACAGATTCAAAGAATAGCTTTATAGCTGAGTTATGGTAGTAGATACTCATGCATTATATGCAAATATACATGTATATGCATTTATTTGCAAGGATGTTTTTTAGATTACTCTGTTGATAAACCAAAATTATTGTTTAAATCTTGGCCATGGGTAGTTCTAGTTCCAGATTGCTGGATGGTCATAAGGAGCCTAGGGAATGAATTGATACACATTTATTTTTTTGTAATTTTTAAATTAACATCCATTATTTTTCAGAAACTATATTGAGAAAAGGTAAATGAGTATTACAAGAAAATTAATTCATGTGCACCCTAAGAACAATATTTCAAAAGTATCAGCTTTGAACATTTATAATGAACAAAGCTGATCAAGACATATTTTGGTCCCTATCTTTTGACCATAACAATGCTGCTGACGAATGTGTATGTTTATAATACTAATCAGGGACCAAATTCTCTTCAGGGTGAGCATTCGTTCTTTCAACAAACAACTTTTAAAAACACCTTATTTGTGTATTAACTTAGTTTTATATGTAGCCAAATTCATCTTTTTCTTTATGCTTTTACACATAGAAGAGCCTTTTCCTCACAGAACTCAGATAAATATTCATACATATTATTATCTAAAATTTTAATAGTTGAATTTTTACCTTTAATCATCAGGAATATGTTATGAAGTGTGTTTAAAATTGGGTAGTCATATATCTGTAATATTATAAAGTGTAAAGACACATGTACAGTATCTAGCATTGTGCTAGACTTATAACTGGTGCTTAGTGGATTTTCTGAATCCACCCTTTTTTCTTTTCCCAAAGCCAACTAGGAAATATATTCAGTCAATGTCCCAGAGGACCAATATCTAACCCCAGAAGGCCCCAGTTCCTGATACTGAGGCATTCACCAAAGAGCAAAGGAGTAGGATAGACAAATAAATGACTGTAACATAATATAATTCTGTCTGAGGGAACAAGAGGAACTTTCAAATGAGATAATTCTTAATGATGCTTCCTGAGAGATGAGTTGAAGTCTATGAAATGCATAGGAGAGAAATGACTTTTCAGGAAGAAAAAATTTACCTTGACAGAGTTCAGTGTGTTCAGGAACTTCTAGGAAGTGTGGGAGGGTGCTGACATGGTTCACAGGAGGTAGAGGATGGAAGGAAGACCTGGGCCAGGTAGTGAAAGGACAGGCAGCCACGCTGAGGGGCGTGGTCTAGTACTTTCTATCTCTACTAGTGCTAGTACTGTGATTCTTACACGTGAGTTATCTAGCACAATTTTTAGAATTTTGTATTTAAAATTTCTTTCCCGTAGTTTTATGTCTGAATCATTAACAATCCACAATACTCCAGGTTGGTTCAAAACCAATACAATATCTAACTGCTGGTAATGCTCAGATCATGTGGACTGAAAAATTTGCCTGAGTGTCATCATTGATATTTTCACTTTTTGCTTAAGTATTTGGAGAGTGATTTGTAGTATACTCATAGACTAGCAATATGGTTTGGAATGTGGACACAGAAGCCATAATGAACTATACTGAGACCATTTTGCTTTATTCGTAGGATTTATAAACATATTTGATACCATTAGTATTTACTAAGCCTGCTAGGCTAACTATGAACTTTGTCAAAGTAAGGGTAATTTCCCCATGTATTATTTGAAAATATTTTAATATTTGGTATCTCATCTTGTTCCCATTTGTAGATGATATTGGGAAGTCTTCACCTTTAAAATGTATCTACTCTGAATAGAGTATGTTTTCATATACATAGTCTTTGAAGACTGTGTACTTACATATTTGCCTCAAGGTAACATATGATTCACTGTTCCAACTGAATCTTCTTAGAGAATGAATTATTAAATTTCATGAGATGCTTTTCTTGGATTCTGAGGATACTCCTGGGAGAATAACTCTGGCTTAATTAGGCATGGCTTATACAATGAGTTAGGATGGAGGAGATGGGGGAAAGCTGAACATTAAGAAAAGACTCCAGGGTACCTGGGAGAGAATGCAAGCTGAATGAAAAAAGTTTGGAAGAAAGACATGCATAAAACAGAGGACTAGGGCAGTAAAGACATTCTAGGGGTAGAGTATTATGGTTACTTGAACTTGTTCCAACCCAGCTATTTCTCTCCTTAGGAGGAGAAAGTCTGTGAGCATGTAAAACTAAATGATATACAATAGAGCCTGATATCATTGTGGGCCACCTCTAAATGAGCCCAATATCAGGAAGATAAAATAATTTTATTTCTTATTTATTAGTAGAGTGATGGTCAGGTCTTCAGCAGAATAGTAGGCTAGCCTCAGTGGTGCCACCTGAATATTGGACACGATTGCCCATTTAGGTGCCTGGGAAGGGAGTAGATTGGATGAAATGGTTCTGGAAACTTATGACAAAGATAATGTGTTCAGATACCAGAGTGTAGGGGACACCAGGTGTTTGTGCATGGTAGTCTGCAAAAACCAATGATGACAAAGCTGCACATTGAACTGACCTGATTCGTGACTTGAGGTGTTGGGAACTGACCCTATGAAGGACTCAAAAATAACTGAGAACTGATAATGAGACGTATATTCAAGCTTTGAAACCTGTAGTGGCATATTGATGTTACTTAGTTTTCAGGTCTGTGCTGATGAGGCCTTGAAATATTTGGATTAACACTAATTTGACCATTACTTTCACAGATGTTGATTATAGTTTTCAGTTGATGACTAGGCAAGAAATAAACCAAACTAGATAAATCAGATGAAGTTTATTTTTTGAAAGAAGGGCTTTCCAAGCATTTATATCATAGAATGCATAGAACATAATATATTTACTTTGATGTCCAGGAGTATAATAGAGGAGTTTGGGAAGAATGTCTCTTTGAGGCTTTGTAAAAAATTGTTTCCTTAATGTTATTATAATAGGAGAAATAAACACTAAATATTAGAAAAGACAAAAATTGCATTTATTTAAAACTTCTGATCAAAATTTTAAGGAAATTGACTTGCTTTCATAAACTTAGCACTTTATATAAAAACATTTTAATGATCATTTCTTCAATACTTAATAGTTATTATAGATAAGAAATTTTGTTTTACAATTCTTATTTTTCAGCGGTTCAAATTTTTCAATGTTTAAATAAACCTTTAAAGAATTCTATAGCTTTATTTTTTTCTTTTAAGGTCAAATGTATTGCTAGAATTTCTTGTGGTGAATTAAAATGGATTTCAATCCTTATTGTGTATTTTCATGTCAAAGATTCAAAACAACACAAGTTTTAAGTGCAGAAGGCATATGCATTTTTACTCTGCAACCAGGTTGAAGTCCCTTGGATGGCCACAAAGTCAGCACATAGAAGTATTGGATATATGAAAAGACAGAAATTAGGTATTCAGGTTTGGAGTGGCAATATCCAGCAGTTCCCCTACTCACCTTTAAAATGATCTTTGAGCTGTATTCCTTCACTTTTTCAGTGTGAACTCTTCTATCAGTTTCATAGGCCTCTTCAGCAAGCCAGGTCTTAATTTGATCTGTCACAGGCTGCTAAACCAGTTATCCAGGTAATAGATTACCTTCCTGGGAAGACTCATGATGCCACAGAGGTTAAATAAGTACAGCATATGTCACTCCTTATGTACCTCACCTGTGAGTACTTCAGTTATATTCCTCATTCAATTTCTAATCTACTTACTACTAATAATTGAATATTGGTTTCAAGCTTATGAAATCATTATTACTAATAATATGAGCACATCAAGATATGACTCTTCTGTTAAGTCCCCCCACACATGCCTACAGAGATGTTTCTGTATCTCCCCAAAATATTTTGTACAATTGCAAATGATAGGTCTGTGTTAAGAGTAAGTTCTGGCTGTAGTCCCAGCTACTCAGGTGGCTGAGGCCAGAGGATCACTTGAACCTAAGAGTTTGAGGGTGCTGTGAAGTATGACACCATGGCACTGTACTGAGGGCAATGGAGTGAGATTCTGTTTGAAAACAAAACAAACATACAAAAACAACAACAACAACACAAAGGAAAAGTCAGTTAACAGAGTGCAGTTCCCTGTAACTGGTCTGGGTGGTTCAGCCAAAAGCCAAAGGGAGATGGGAACCTGGGTAGTCTCTTGAGCCCCAAAGTAGAGTTTCCCTGCATCAGGGGTCAGACTGGAATGGAGGGTTTGTAGGATCAGAAGCTTCATGGCTGCCAGCATTTTCACTGTGGCTGCCTGTGCAGCTGACTTCATGGAGAAGGGTGTCCTTCCTCTGTATCTCTTCTTGGCCCAATTCTAGCAAAACTCTGAATGGCTGGTTTGAGTTTTTCCTCAGACAGCCAGGGACCAATCTGCTTCTCCTAGCCAGGGTAGCACTTGGACTGGGGGACCTAGGAATAGGTCTGTGAACTTGTCCCCATATTCCCACAACCCCATGGCATCATTTAGGGGCATGGAGTGGAGATTCAAGAATTTCTCTTGAGTGGGGAGGGAGCCCACATAGACAGAATTGGGGGGAAAGCATGCTACACATTTGTATTCCAATGCAGACACAGGATCCCCACCTCCCCTCAGACGGAGGCAGTGCTCTCTAACCTGGCTGTGGAGGCTTACAGTCTGGTCCTGCTGTGCTGTATAAGCACAGCTACCTACTGAGGGCAGTAGCTGGTTTGGCCAGATGCCAGGGAGGGACAGTCACCTAAATCCCACTTCTGTATATAAGACTATAGATTCTGAACTTCCCTGATTACCTACACAGATTTTTGGCGGTAGCACCGGCATCTCCATCCATCCCAGGATTCCCCCAGCAGCTGGGGGAACTGATTTTCAGCCCCCATTGGATTAGCATTTGAGCCAGATTCAGACACAGACTTGCCCAACACAGTCCTACTTTGCTCTGTCCCACACATCAGCCCTGGTGACAGGAGACCATAAGAAAGGGCCCTGTTGGAGTTTCAGGTCAAGCTCAGTGTCTGAGATGCTGAACTCTTCTTCTAATATACTGGGCTTGACACAGCTCCCACAAACACTACAATATCTACCTGTCTCCTGCCAGGACAACCTTCTGGCAGGAAGTTAATTTGTACAGTCCATTGAATCATGTACTAATTCACTTGTACAGAGCCCAGCCAACTCTTGACCATAAGTGCCATCAACTGGTCTGGAGAGACAATTCTTGCAGAGGTTGGGGGAAAAGGAAAGATTCCAGAGACTCCTCATTTCTTTTTCTCATTAGGAAGCAGGGATTCCCACATGTATGGTATTATACATCACTGCTATAGCCTGCAAATAATTAGCATTTGAGAACACTACCACTTTAAGCTATCTATTACTAAGGAATTTATTTAGAGCTTTAGTCATCTCAAAATATCTATAAGCACAGCTAAAGGTCTTTACCTAACATAAGCTAGTTAAACTTTTAGCAGAGGGGGAGAGGGAAGAAGTCCTGTTTACACAAAAGTGAAGTCAAAAACAAGTGACAGCTTGTCTGGATGAGAAGAAATCAACATAAGAATTCTGGCAGCACGAAAAAACACAGTGAAACAATTCCCCCAAAGGCTCACACTAGCTCTCTAGCAAGGGATTCCAATGAAAAGGAAACTTTTGAGATATTGGACATGGAATTCAAATTTGGATTATAAGGAAGCTGAATAAGATCGATGAGGAAATTGCCAATACAAAGAAACAAACAAAAAAATTAGGATGTGAATGAAAAATTAGCTAAAAGATAATTTTAATAAAAACATAACAGAACTTCTGGAAATAAAAGGGTCATTTAGGGAAGTACAAAATATAGTGGAAAGTTTTTAACAATAGACTATATCAAGCACAAAAAAGTATTTTGAGCTTAAAGACAAGGCTTTTGAATTAACCCAGTAAAAAATGAAGAAAAAGGAATGAAGAAGGAGGAACAAAGTCTTTAAGAGTTATAGGACTATGTAAGATAATCAACATAAGAGTTACAGGTACTCCTGAAGGAGAAGAAGAAAAAGCCAAAAACATGGGAAACATACTTGAGGGATTAATGGAGGAAAACTCCCTTGGTTTTGCTGATTTAGATATCTAGGTATGAGAAGGGCATCAGTTTCCTGAAAAATTCATTGCAAACAGGACATCTCCAAGGAACATAGGCATCAGACTGGCAAAAGTCAAAGTGAAGAAGAAAATTCTATAAGCTGTAAGACAAAAGCATCAAATAACTTACAAATAAAGGAAATGTATCTGACTAACAGTGGACTCCTCAGAAGACACTTTAAAAGTCAGAAGGAAATGGGATCCTGTATTTAGTCTTCTTAGAAAATAAAAAACTAAGCTCTGTATATGAAAGGGAAATAGTCTTTCCCAGACAAGTAAACACTAAGGAAATTTATCATCACTATACCTGCCCTATAAGAAGAACAATCACTACCCACCAGTGTAAAGATAACTGAAAGAAGAAACTCACAGGTCTCACAAAACTGTAACAGAAGGGAGAAAACAAATCAAGTAGGTGGCGATGAACATGATGACTGTTACAGTACCACACATATCAATATTAGCACTGAATGTAGATGCTATAAATACCTCACTTAAATGATATAGATTGACAGAATAGATGAAAAAGCCACAATCCAAATAGATTTTGTCTTCAAGAAACCCATTCAACTTGAAAATCCTCTCCTAGATTCAAGGTAAATGGGTGGAAAAAATATTACACAAAAATGGTAAACAAAAGTGAGCAGTACTAGATATTCTGATATCAGATAAAATAGACTTTAAATGAACAATAGCAAAAACAAGGATGGACCCTCCTGGACCTCTGGAAGAGCTGCCCTGCAACCCATGATCAGCATCCTCCTGGACTTCTGTAAGAGCTGCGCCCACCAGGACCCTGGTAAGAGTTGTGCCCCCCCCCCCCCGCCAGGCCACCCCACGCCCTGACTAGGAATTCTGGGAGCTTGGCAAGCCCGTGTCCTCCCTCCTGTACCCTCCCTGTCTCCATACCAGCCCGCTGGCCTGGCCAGGGACTATGGTAGCCACGTGCCATCCAGAGCCCTCCCTGCTTCTGTGTGGAGCCCTTATCCTGGCCAGAGGCTGTTGGAGCCTTGGGAACTCTGTTCCAAAGTCACAGGGCGCCAGGAACTCCCAGAACTGTGTGTCCCACCCTACCCCCCTGCCCTGTTGATGGATCTGGGGGTATCACACTCCGGAGCTACTCCCACAACCAGAACTCCCTGGCTGGGGCAGCCCCAGAAGAGCTACACAGGGTCACTTCCTACAAAGATCCAGCAACAATAGAAATCATGAGACAAAATGAAGGGAAAAACTCTGGCAATATGAATAATCAGAGTAGATCAACTCCCCCAAGGAACAATGGGGCAGACACAGCACAAGATCCCATGCACAAACAAATAGCTGAGATGTCAGAAATCGAATTCAGAATCTGCATAGCAAATAAGGTCAA
>CAUYPK010074851.1:0-27445 GCA_963574355.1 Loris lydekkerianus
ATAGTAGGGCTGAGTACATTGGGTACTTTTTCTTCCATTCTTGAGATACTTTACTAAGAAGAATATGTTCCAGCTCCATCCATGTAAACATGAAAGAGGTAAAGTCTCCATCTTTCTTTAAGGCTGCATAATATTCCATAGTGTACTGGGGTTGCTACTTTACAGGCTCCCAATGTTATTTTTTTTTTTCAAGAATCTCTATTTATGGGCAGGGCTGAGTGGCTCATGCCTATAACACTAGCACTCTGGGGAGCCAAGGCAGGTGGATTGCCTGAGCTCAGGAGTTAGAGACCAGAATGAGCAAGAGTGAGACAGTCTCTAAAAATTAGCTGGGCGTTGTGGTGGCTGCCTGTAGTCCCAGCTACTCGGGAGGCTGAGACAACAAGAATCGCTTGAGCCCAGGAGTCTGAGGTTGCTGTGAGCTGTGATGCCATGGCACTCTACCAAGGGGGACAGAGTGAGACTCTGTCTCAAAAAAAACAGGAATCCCTATCTATATGATTAAAAAAGAAAGGTATAGAAAAGTCCTAAGCAGCAAACTGCTATTTATATGTGCAGGATTCTAATTATTTTACTATTCCCAGAAGTGTGTTTATACTACCAAGGATGATACATCATATTGTATCCTGCCTGGTATCAGCTCCTGGGAAAAGGGTAGAAGAAAGGCTGTGAGGAAAGCTCTGAAGGGTTCTCTGGATCCTGGATATTGTCTCATAGCCAGACAATTTTCCAGCTTTGTCAGGGAAGACCAGGAATATTCAGGCCAATCCTGACTGTCTTTGAGGCTAAGTCCTCAAGGAAGCAGGGGCTTTGGATTCCAGAGTGAACCAACAGCCATAATAAAATGCCTCTTTCCTATGCAGGAAGTAAGAGTAGACGAGCAGAGAAGCTGAATGGAGCTCTCTCTTCTCCATTTAGAACATTTAGAGCTCCAATAACAATAACAGCTCCAGTGGGATGTGGTGCCTCATGCCTGTGGTCCTCACACTCTAGAAAGCTGAGGGAGGAGGACTGCTTGAGCTCAAGAGTTCGAGACCAGCCTGAGCAAGAGTGAAACCCTATCTTTAAAAAAGAAAAAAAAAGAAAAGAAAAGAAAATAAGAAAAAGAAAGAAAGAAGCCAGGCGCTGTGGTTCTCACTTGTAATCCTAACACTCAGAGGCTGAGGCAGGAGGATTGCTTGAACTTAGGAGTTCGAGACCAACCTGAGCCAGAGGGAAACATCATCTCTAAAAATAGCTGAGCATTGTAGCAGGCACTTATAATCCCAGGCTGAGGCAAGAGAATTGCTTGAGCTCAAGAGTTTGAGGTTGCTGTGAGCTATGACCCACAGCACTCTACCAAGGGCAGCAAAGTGAAATTCTGTCTCAAAAAAAAAAAAAAGAAAGAAAGAAAAAATAATAACAGCTCCAAGTTTAGTCCCTTCTACCTTCCCAGGACTCCCCAAAATGACCTCCTCCAATCTCTACCTTTTGGCATCTTCCTCAGGATATTAAACACCCGACTTTTCTCAATGAGACGCTTGGCCCGGAAGAAGTGCATGCTGGGTGGGAACACGAGCGTCTTCATGGCCTCGGTCATCTCATCTCTCTTGATGGTCATGAGCTTCTCATTGACCTTCTCCTCCTGGGTGTCCAGCATCAGCTGCCCACCCAGCCGCATCACTGACTCCTTCCTCAGTATGTGGGTCCGTGGTTCATCTATGGATAGGACTGAGCCCAAGAAAGATACCACCACAGCCAAGAGCAGGAAGTTCAGGGCCGGCCACCCAGATGGGTTCCTCACTGCCATTGGGAATGCCTGGAAGAGGAATGGCTCGGATGAAAATGCCACAGGACTAGAAAGAGGCATGGACAGGTGGAAATTTGCAGATTTAAAGGTCACACTCTGATTTTCCTTTCCCCACCCTGATCTCAGATTATTAGGAGGCAGGATATTGAAGGATGTTTTTCTCTAGGTACAGATAGCTAGTGGTTTCACAAATGAAAGTTCATCACAAGGCCACCAGTGAAGCTTTAAGATCAATGAGCCCTGGATCATACATAGAGAAAGATGTTGCAATCAGATTTTTAGTTGTTTTATTTTAAAATATAACCAGCTACTTGGGGGGCTCAGGTGGGAGGACTGCTTGAGCCGAGGAGGTTAAGGGTGCACAGTGCTATGATCCTACGTGTGAATAGCCACTGCACACCAGCCTAGGCAACATAGTAAGAACTTAATCTCTGAAAAATTTTTTCAGCTGGGTGCAGTGGCTCATGCTTGTAATCCTAGCACTTTGGAAGGCTGAGGTGGGAGGAGTGCTTAAGCTCAGGTATTTGAGACCAGCGTGAGCAAAAGTGAGACTCCGTCTCTCCTAACTCTCTGGGAGGCTGATCAGTGGATTGCCTGAGTTCGAAAGTTGGAGACCAGCCTGAGCAACAAGAACGGTCTCTAAAAATAGCCAGGCATTGTGGTGGGCGCCGTAGTCTCAGCTACTTGGAAGTCTAAAGCAAGAGGATTGCTTGAACCCAGGAGTTTAAGATTGCTGTGAGCTATGATAATGCCAAGGCATTCTACTGCAGGTGACAAAGGGAGACTCTGTCTCTAAAAATAAATAAATTAACTAATTAAGTCTTGGCACCTGTGGCACAGTGGTTATGGCACTAGCCACATGCACCAAGCCTGGCAGGTTTGAACCAGCCCAGGCCTGCTAAACAATAGTGACAACTGCAACAAAAAAATAGCTGGGCGTTGTGGCAGGTGCCTACAGTCCCAGCTACTTGGGAGGCTGAGGCAAGAGAACCGCTTAAGCCCAAGAGTTTGAGGTTGCTGTGAGCTGTGAAGCCACAGCACTCTCCCAAGGACGACATAGGGAGACACTGCTTCGAAAAATAAAAAAAAAAAATTAAATTTGAAAAAGAAATTAAAAAAATGGCTGGGCATAGTGGCTCACACCTTTACTCCTAGCACTCTGGGAGACTGAGGCAGGAGGATTGCTTGAGCTCAGGGGTTTGAGACTAGCCTGAGCAAGAGCAAGACACCTGTCTCTACTAAAAACACAAAAATTAGCCAGGTGTAGGCCAGGCACGGTGGTTCATGCCTGTAATCCTAGCACTCTGGGAGGCCAAGGCAAGTGGATAGCCTGAGCTCACGGGTTCCAGACCAGCCTAAGCCAGAGCAAGACCTCGTTTCTAAAAGTAGACAGATGTTTTGGTGACTGCCTGTAGTCCCAGCTACTTGGGAGGCTGAGGCAGGAGAATTGCTTGAGTCTAAGAGTTGGAGGTTGCTGTGAGCTATGATACCACAGCACTCTGCCACTGGCAACAACGTAACACTCTGTCTCAAAAAAAAGAAAAATAAAAACCAATTTGTGAATGTGCTTTTTTTCTTTTTTGAGACAGAGTTTCACTATGTTATCCTCGGTAGAGTGCGGTGACATCTCAACTCACAGCAACCTTAAACTCTTGGGCTTATGTGATTGTCTTGCCTCAGTCTCCCAAGTAGCTGGGTCTACAGGTACCTGCCACAATGTCTGACCATTTATTTTGTTTTTGTTGTAGTTGTCAATGTTGTTTAGCAGCCTGGGCCAGATTAGAACCCACCAGCCCCAAGTGTATGTGGCTGACGCCCTAACTACTGAGCTGTGGGTGCTGAGCCAAAATGAAAGTGCTTTAAAAATAAATAAATAATAGCAGAAGAAATAATAGAATAAAGAGACAACCTCTTGAATGGGAGAAAATATGTGTCAATTACCCATCCAACCAGTGACTAATGTCCACAATACACAAAGAACTCAAACAACTCAACAGTAAAAAAAATAAACAATCCCAATAAAAATAGGCAAATGACATCAGAAGATATTTCTCAAAAGAAGACAAATGGCCAATAGATACATGGAAAAGTGTTCAACATCACTAATTATCAGGGAAATGCAAATCAAAACCACAATGAAATGCTGGGCACAGTGGCTCACACCTGTAAATCCTAGCACTTTAGGAGGCCAAGGTGGGTGGATTGCCTGAGCTTGTGAGTTCAGACCAGCCTGAGCAAGAGTGAGACCCTGTCTCTACTAAAAATAGAAAAACTAGGCAGGTGTTGTGGTAGGCACTTATAGTTTCAGCTACTTGGAGACTGAGGCAAGAGGATCTCTTGAGCTCCCAAGAGTTTGAGATTGCTATGAATTGCTATGATGCCATGGCACTCTACAAGAGGAAAGCACACACACAAGCTCGGCGCCCGTAGCACAGTGAATATGGTGCCAGCCACATACAACAAAGCTGGTGGGTTTGAGCCCAGACTGGGCCAGCTAAACAACAATGACAAATCCAGCAAAAAAAAAAAAAATACCCGGGTGTTGTGGTGGGTGCCTATAGTCCCAGCTACTTAGGAGGCTGAGGCAAGAGACTCACTTAAGCTCAAGATTTAAGGTTGCTGTGACCTGTGATGCCATGGCACTCTACGGAGGGCCACATAGTAAGACTGTCTCAAAAAACCCCCCCCACACACAATGAAATATCATCTATTCCAGTTAGATGGCTATTATTTAAAACACACACACAGGCTTGGCACCTGTAGCTCAAGCGGCTAAGGTGCCAGCCGCATATACCAGAGCTGGTGGGTTCAAACCCAGCCCGGGCCTGCCAAAAAACAATGACAACTACAACAAAAAAAAAAAAAAAAAATATATATATATATATATATATATATATACATATATATATATATATATATAGAGAGAGAGAGAGAGAGAGAGAGAGAGAGCGCGCGCGTGCGCTCTAGGCGTTGTGGCAGGCGCCTGTAATCCCAGCTACTTGGGAGGCTGAGGCAAAAGAATCGCTTAAGCCAGGAGTTGGAGGTTGTTGTGAGCTGTGATGCCACGGCACTCTACCCAGGGCAACAGCTTGAGGCTCTGTCTCAAAAATAAATAAATAAATAAAATAAAATGCACATACACAAAACATACAAATAAAATAACACATGCTGGTTAGAATGAGGAGTAAAGGGAACTCTCACATACTGTTTGTGAGAATTAAATTCTACAACCACTATGGAAAACGCTATAGAGATTTCTCAAAAAACTAAAAACAGAACTACCATATAATCCAACAATCCCACAACTGTGTATTTGTCCAAAGGAAAATAATTGAGTATATCAAAGGGAGACCTGCACCCCCCCATGTTTAATGCAGTATTATTCACAATGGCAAAGATATGAAATTAACCTAAATATCCATTGAGGGACGAATGGATGAAGAAAATGTGGTCTATTTACCCAATGGAATACTGTTTAGCCATTAAAAAAAAAAAAGAAATCCTGTCATCCGTAGCAATATGGATAGAACTGGAGGTCATTAAGTTAAGTGAAATAAAATAAGCCCGGCATAGAAAGACAAATCTTGCATGTTCTTACTTATGTTTGGGAGCTAGAAACTTAATTTCATGAACATAGAAAATAGAGCAATAGATACTAGAGACTGGGAAGGGCGAGTGGGTAGGGATGAAGAGAGTTTGATAATGGGCACAAACACAGTTAGATGGAAGCTTATGTAGAAGAGAGGACATGAAATGATACCAAACAAAGAAATGAGAAACACTCAGAGTGACGGACATCCCAAATACCCTGACCTGATCACACATTGTTTGATTATATCAAGGTACCTCAAAAATATGTACAACTATTGGGCAGCGTCCGTACCTCAGTGGGTAGGGCACTGGCCACATACACCCACGCCGGAGTCGAACCTGGCCTGGGCCAGCTAAACAGCAAGGACAACTGCAACAAAAAAATAGCCTTACGTTGTGGTGGGCGCCTGTAGTCCCAGCTACTTGAGAGGCTGAGGCAAGAGAATCGCTTAAACCCAAGAGTTTGAGGTTGCTGTGAGCTGTGATGCCACAGCACTCTACCCAGGGTATCATAGTGAGACCCTGTCTCCAAAAAAGTACAACTATTATGTATCCACAATAATTAAAAATAAAAAATTTAGGGTGGCACCTGTAGCTCAAAGGAGTAGGGTTCAGCCCCATATGCTGAAGGTGGTGGATTCTTTTTTTTTTTTTTTTTTTTAAGGTGGTGGATTCAAACCCAGCCTCGGCCAAAAACTGCAAAAAAAAAAAAAAAAAAGAAAGAAAAGAAAGAAAGAGAGAAAAAGAAATTTAATTTAAGAAAGGTAAATTAAAAAAAATTTTTTTTATAGCCAGGCAGGGTGGCTCATGCCTGTAATCTTAGCATTCCAGGAGACCAAAGCAGGTGGATTGCTTGAGCTCAGGAGTTGGAAACCAGTCTGAGCAAGAGTAAGATATTGTCTCTACTAAAAATAGCTGGGTGTTGTGGTGAGCACCTGTAGTCCTTCTTACCTCGGGAGGCTGAGGTAAGAGGATTGCTTGAGTCCAAGAGTTTGAGGTTGTCGTGAGCTGTGACGCCATGACACTCTACTGAGGGCAACAGAGAGAGACTCTGTTTAAAAAAAAAAAAAATTAGTAACTTATCCTAAATACGTTTTTCTTTTCTCTTTTTCCCTTGTGATGACAGCTACTAAATCTGTCTGATGCACTAGACAATCCTAATTTCACTGTGGAATACCTTTCCTGTAGCAGGGGAAACACAAACATGTGTTGGTTCAAATTAAATGCATTTAATTAAAACAACAACAACAACAACAACAACAACAAATAAATAGATATAGACAGAGAACAAAGGATCACAAGACATTTTAATAAGGCCTCCAACATGAAAAAGAAACCAAAACAAAAACACACAGAGCTGGGGACTCAAGGGGAAATGAAGCAATGTAGGAAATCAAAGAAAAACCCAAGAGAACGATAATTAATATCCTCAGAGACAAAGGAAAAGATATTATATCTGTAAAACAGGAATAGGAGGTTATAAAAAATGAACAGAGAATGAGAAAGAAAGCTTTTAGAAATTAAAAAGGCAAGCGCTGAAATTTAAAATGTTTATTGGCAATATTAAAAAATGAAATTGAAGAAAATCTTTGAAAGTAGAAAAGTAGAAAGTAGAAAGTAGAATCAAATAGGAGGGAAGAAAATGAGATGATTGGGTGGCACCTGTGGCTCAAGGAGTAGGGCGCCAGTCCCATATACCAGAGGTGGTGGGTTCAAACCCAGCCCCAGCCAAAAACTGCAAAAAAAAAAAAAGAAAGAAAGAAAAAAGAAAAAGAGAGAAAATGAGATGATTATTGGTTCAGGAAAGCCTACACCTACATACTAGAAATTTCAAAAGGAAAAAGAAAAAAACAAAAATACGTGGGAGATGGGTGGTGCCTGTGGCTCATATACCAGGGGTGGTGGATATGAGCCCGATCTGGGACAAAACTGCAAAAAAAAAAAACAAAAAAAAAACCATGGTTGGGAGGAAATAAGCAAACACATAATACAAGAAATTATTCTGGAACTGAAGTCCTGTGTCTTCAGATTGAAAGGACTTGTTAAGTACCTAGCACAGCTCAGTGAATTACTCAGTGGCCATGTCAAGATCCATCATCTTGATATCCAGAACATAAGCATAAAAAAAAAAAAGATTCTGAAAGCTTCCAGAGAGCAGCTAGTCCAGGCTAGCAGAGAGCAGTGAATTAAGGAAGGAAGAGAATTTATTAACCATCTCTTCATATCAGGCATTTAGTCCTTTACCTTCATCGTCTATCTGAATTTTATTTCAGAATTATTTCTACATACTTGGTTTAAGAATTCTTTCTACATACTTGGAAATATGACACAATATGCCCAGAAGAATCAAGACTGTAACTGAGGAAACCTTAGGAACAGCCTCAAATTAGAATCAGCCTTTCACTGTGCCAACATGGGCAAATCACTAGTGTCTATTGGCATCGGGGTCCTCCCTGTAAAATGAGTGACTTGGCAGAGAATAGTGGTTCTCAGTTTTTGGCTGGGGCTGGGTTTGAACCCGCCACCTTTGACATATGGGGCCAGCGCCCTACTCCTTTGAGCCACAGGCGCCACCCACAATAGTGGTTCTCAAAGAGTGATTTGTGAATCATCAGTGACACAAAATACCTTTTCAGGTGGGTCACAAATGGAGATGGGTAATTTTTATTTTTATTTTTATTTGAGACAGTCTCACTTTGTCACCCTCAGTAGAGTGTCATGGCATCATAGCTCACAGCAACCTCAAACTCTTGGGCTCAACCAATTCTCTTGCCTCAGCCTTCCAATTACCTGGGACTACAGGCACTCAACACAACATGCAAATATTTTTAGAGATGGGGTCTTGCTCTGGCTCAGGCTGGTCTGGAACACATGAGCTTAGGCAATCAACCTGCCTCAGACTCCCAGAGTGCTAGGATTATAGGCGTGAGCCACCGTGCCCGGCCCAAGATGGGTGATTTTAATAGATATGTAGTTTCAAAGTATATATCAACACATCACACCCATAGTATCATGACTATTATTGCTTTGGTTCAACATTAAAAGTTTAATTTGATAAGTTAATTTAAAAAAAACCTTTAGTAAATAGAGGCTCAAGGATATGACAAAAATGGAAAGTTTGGTAATTGTTATATAGGGTTATTCCAAGATTCTTCCCAGCCCTAGCATTCAATTATTCCATGCTCCATCAGATGCCAAGAGGGGATTTTAAGAAAAACTAGTACTATCAGCACCATGGTTATAGTTGAGGCTCTGCCACCTGTACTGGTCATCAACTTTACTAAGTCCTGACTCTCTTCTCAGACAAGTATCTGCCTGCAGCTGAGATCTCCAGGGCAAGGGGACAGTAACTTCTGTCTCTCACCCCAACCCAACCTGAGCTGCATTCTCCAGCCAGCGGCCCCAGCTCCTTGTCCCTCTCTCCTTGGTGACACATAAGGGAGGTCAGCAAGTTCCAAAATCTCTAACTCCATCCTCTCCAAGAAGGACCCCAAAAAGCATTTGTGTCCCAGCCTCTGTGGGCTTTTCCTGGCCTGCCAGACAAAAGTTTACCTAACGCTGGTCAGGACCAGCCTGGTTCAAACATAAAGAAAAATAATTCCCATCAACACACATTAGTATACCTACTTCAGCATCTCTCCTTCCACAAAATTTTTATTTTATTTTTAAAAGATGGTGGCCTGAAACTCAAGAAAGTAGTTTGTTTCCATACTAAATAGAAAGGGACAGGCCATGTGGATCTATGGCTCTGAGTAAACGTCCTCGGCCCCACAGTCGTTTGCAAGAATCTGCAGTGGACAAAGCCTGTTCTTCCTCCACGAAAAGTCTCACATCCCCTTAGGTAGGGATGGGAGGGGTGTGGGAGATAAACAAAGCCCCAACACCCCCCTGCCCAGCTACCTCCTGAGTCTCACCGGCCAGGAGCTCCACCCAGACCCCCACGCATGGGACCCCAGGTACCTCAGAGCAGGGCCAGAAACTGTTGCTTGTTTGCTTAGTGCACCCAACAGCTGTCCCAAAGGCCCCAGAAAAGCTCAGCAGCTGTTTCGCTTCCTGCTGGGGCAGGTTTCACTTCTCTCTGGCCTGTGTTGCACCAGCCTCTCAGAGAAGCCAGGAAGAGGGGCTCTGTGGGGCTGGGGTAGCTAGAGGACCAAGCATGGGGTTTACATGAGTGCTTGGGTATGTGCGTGTGAGCCTATGCGCTTGTGTATGAGTTCGTGTGCATGTAGGGTTATGTGTATTTGGGGGGTGGGTGTCTGTGTGCACTGTGTCTCTGAAGGTCCAGAACAAAACTTTGCACAACAAAAGAGTCACTCCACAGAGTCACTCCAAAATTGGTTCATGGCCTTTGGGAAGTGTCTCCTTCCTCAAAATGTGGTTGTGCATGAGGGTTAGCCCACTAGACAGAGGGTAAAAAGGTAGCCTTGATATAATGTGAATGTTTTAGCCAGGCGAGGTGGCTCACGATTATAATCCTAGCACCCTGGGAGGCTGAGGCAGGTGGATTGCTTGAACTCAGGAGTTTGAGACCAGCCTGAGCAAGAGCAAGACCCCCCATCTCTAAAAATAGCCAGGCATGTGGCAGGCAGCTGTAGTCCCAGCTACTTGGGAGGCTGAGGCAGGAGGATTGCTTGAGCCCAAAAGTTGGAGGTTGCTGTGAGCTGTGACGCCAGGGTACTCTACCAAGGGCCACAAAGTGAGACACAGTCTCAAAATAAATAAGTAAATAAATAATTAATTAATTAAATGTGCATGTTTTAGTGGGAAAATCAGGGATGTGAGGGCAGCACAGAAGAGGAGTGAGGGGTGTGAGACAAGAGTTGGGTGTGGGGGGACCAACAAGAACAACAGCTCCAAGGGAGGGAGAGGAGTGGACAGAGCTGAGGCCCAGCAGGGCTGGGAGTTGGACTTTACTCTGCAGCTTTACCCCTTCAGCTGTGTGGCAATGGCCAGGTTATTGATTTTATTTATTTATAAAGTCACAGTTCACAGCAACCTCCAACTCCTGGGCTTAAGCAATTCTCTTGCTTTAGCCTCCCAAGTAGCTGGGACTACAGGTACCCACCACAACGCCTGGCTATTTTGTTTTGGGGGTTTTTTTGTTTGTTTGTTTGTTTTGGTTGTAGTTGTCATTGCTGTTTGGCAGGTCTGGGCTGGATTTGAACCACCAGCTATGGTGTATGTGGCTGGTGCCTTAGCTGCTTGAGCTAAGGTGCCGAGTTGACCATGTTATTTAAACTCTCTAACTTCAGTTTTCTGATCTGAAAGTGGGGGTAATAATAGCACTGCACCTGAGGCATGGTAAGTTCTTAATGAGTATTAGCCATTGCTACCCTTGCAAGTAACAGCTCTGGTGCACCTCCAGGTCAATTAGAAATGGAGACTGCTAGATCGCAGCTGGGGTACTTGCTGGAGGTGCAGCTCCTCCTTCCCAATCCCACTCACATTTATCCCCAAACCCTATGGTGCTCCCAGCTCTGCAGCTCCCACACACCTGAAGCCTCTGGGCTCCTTTCGCCTCCTCTAAAAAGTAAAACATTCAGTAAACAGGAAGAAATCCAAAAGTGAAAATATGCAGGGGTTAGAAGTTTCTCATCAAAAGTTCAAGTTTGGGCTTGGCGCCTGTGGCTCAAGAAGCTAAGGCACAAGCCACATTCACCTGAGCTGGCAGGTTCGAATCCAGCCTGGGCCCGCAAAGCCAAACAACAATGACAGCTGCAACAACAACAAAAAAAATAGCTGGGCGTTGTGACAGGCGCCTATAGTCCCAGCTACTTGGGAGGCAGAGGAGAATCACTTGAACCCAGGAGATGAAGGTTGCTGTGAGCTATGATGCCACAGCACTCTACCCAAGGTGACAGCTTGAGGCTCTATCACAAAAAAAAAAAAAAAAGTTCAAGTTTGGATGGCACCTGTGGCTCAAGGAGTAGGGTGCCAGCCCCATATACCGGAGGTGGCGGGTTCAAACCCGGCCCCAGCCAAAATCTGCCAAAAAAAAAAGTTCAAGCTTAACTTTTTTTTTATATTGAGACAGTCTTACTTTCTTGCCTAGGCTACTAGAGTGCCATGGTGTCATATCTCATAGCAACCTCAAATTCCTAGGCTCAAGTGATCTGAGTAGCTGGGACTACAGGCAAGTGCCACAAGGCCTGGCTCAATCTTTTTTTTTTTTTAGAGACAGGGTTTCACTTTGTCACCCTTAGTAGAGTGTGGTGGCATCACAGCTCACAGCAATCTTCAGCTCTTGGGCTTAGGTGATTCTCTTGTCTAGGTCTCTGGAGTAGCTGGGACTATAGGTGCCTGCCACAATGCCCAGCTATTTTTTTGTTTTTGTTGCAGTTTGGTGGGGGCCGGGTTCAAACCCGCCACCCTTGGTATATGGGGCCGGCGCCCGACTCACTGAAACACAGGCGCCACCCTCAACCTTACATTTTTGAAAGTCAGAGGAATTAGAAGGCACAAAGTAAGAAATTACAAAATTGATTAAGTCAGAAGGACAAGGAAGGCAAATCAATTATCAATTTTAAAAGTAAATCATTTGAAATCATTTGAAGAGTTGCTTTGAAAAACCAAATCAGGCTGGGCGTGGTGGCTGACGCCTGTAATCACAGCACTTGTGAGGGTGGATAGCCTGAGCTCGTGGGTTTGGGACAAGCCTGAGCAAGCTCGAGACCCCATCTCTAAAAAAAATTGCCAGGCATTGTGGTCAGCACCTATAGTCCCAGCTACTTGGGCAGCTGAGGCAAGAGAATCTCTTGAGCCTCAAGAGTTTGAGGTTGCTAAGAGCTATGATGCCATGGCACTCTACCCAGGGTGACAAAGTGAGACTCTGTCTCAAAAAAAACTAAAAATAAAAACCAAATCAAAGCTAAAAACCAAGCTTTTCTCTCCAAAAGGTTTGGCTAAACATGGAAGGTAATTTCCACATCTACAAAGGCTGGCTGTGGGGACCCTAAGGCTGGTCCTGGGGTATAGAGTTCTGGAGGCTGGAGTTCCCAGTCAGCCTGCGCTTACTGGGAATAGCAGACTGGAGAACAAAATCTTCAGGTGGAAACAGAAGAGAGGTGCTGGGTGCACATACCTGGGTGATCTGGAAACAACGAATTAAAGCAGGGTGGGATCTGGACGTCTCCGGCAGGCTGGGCAGAGGTGCAGGGGCAGGTGTCTTGTGCCAACCTCCCGGCCTTCTGTGGTGGAGCCAGCTCCAAGGAGGACTTTTATGGCTGGAGTCCCCTCCACAGGGGCGTCAGCCTCCACTCAGGTGTGACTCTCAGTATTGTCTGGCAGAAAAGGTGTGGCATCTGACGACAGTGGGCACATGTGGAAAATATGAGCCATTCAGGGAGAGTATTTGCCAAGTGCAGAGACCGTAAAATGTGGAATAAGTTTCTGTTTTTTATGCTTTACTGAAGGCGACCATCAGAAGCAGAAACTGGGCTTATACGCAGAATCTGAAAATCTGCCGGGCAGAAAAAGAGGACAGAGGCATCTTTTAGTGACTACAAAACTAAACCTAAATGGAAAGAAGTCTGGAAGGCGGGTGGAGAATTAGAGACAAGAAAGCTTTACGGAATTAAAGATGGTCTGTGGCTACACAAATATTTGAGAGGTATTTTCTTTTTTTTTTTTTTTTGGCTGGGGCTGGGTTTGAACCCAACACCTCCGGCATATGGGGCCGGTGCCCTTCTCCTTTGAGCCACAGGCACTGCCCTGAAAGGTATTTTCATTAAAACATTTGTCTTCCCCCTGTTGCCATGAATTACAATATATGCTACTGCTATACACAAACTACAGCAGAATATAGGAGAGTTTAAGGTTTAAGGTGGTGCATATATCATTTTTATATAAGAAAAACAAGATTCTCTAACCTTTAAAGTTAAGGAAACAAATAATAATTGCTAAGGTGTACTGAATTATACATATACCACATTTTTTTTTTTAATACTCATGTAATCTTGCAGTGATTAAAAAAAAAAAACAAAAACAAAAACAGGGTCTACTCTGCTACTAAGGCTAGAGTGCAGGGGCTTGATCATTATAACCTTGAACTCCTAGCCTCAAGTGATCCTCCCACCTCAACCTCCCAACATGCTGCAATCATAGGCTTAAGCCACCATGTTCAGCTACTCCTTGCAGCAATCTTATAAGGTAGGGTCTGTTTCTATCCCCACTTTACAGATGGATACCCTGAAGTTCCTGGACACTAGGTAATTTGTCCCAGGTCACACAGCTGGTAACAAGTAGAGGGTGCACTTGCAGTAGACAGTGGTTCCACCATACTGCCTTCCCTGGCAGCAAGGAAGTAGAAAGGCTTGCAACTTGTGGGGATACACTGGCCTGCCCAGCTCACTCTGCAGAGGGGAGCAGTTCCCACTGGTGGTACAATTAGCAGGACCCAAGAATAAACATTATCAGGCATTATAATTTTTCCAGATACTGAGAACTTATACTTTTTTTTTTTTGAGACAGAGTCTCACTTTTGTCACCCTTCGTAGAGCACTGTGGCATCATAGCTCACAGCAACTTCAAATTCTTGGGCTTGAGCACTCCTCTTGCCTCAGCCTCCTGAGGAGCTGGGATTATAGGCATCCCCCACAACACCCAGCTATTTTTTTTTAGAGATGAGGGGTCTTGGTCTTGCTCAGGCTGGTCTCAAATTCATGAGATCAAGTAATCCACCCCCCTTGGCCTTCCACAATGCTAGGATTATAGGAGTGAGCCACCATGCTCAACTAGAACTTGTGCTTTTAATCACCAAAGTATTTTTAGGGAGTAGAAAGTTAGCCCTTTCACGGAACTACTATGTGATTTGGGGGAGGAGTGTTTGGGGGGTTTTTTTGTTTTTAGAGACAAGGTCTCACTCTGTTACCTGTGCTAGAGTACAGTGGCATCATCATAGCTCACTGCAGTCTCAAACTCCTGGGCTCCATCAATCCTCCTGTTTCAGCCTCCCACGTAGCTGGGAATCAGGTGTATGTCACCATGCCCAATTTTTATTGTATGTAGAGATGGGGGTCTTCCTATTTTGCCCAGGCTGGTCTTGAACTCCTGGGCTCAGGTGTCCCTTCCTGCCTCAGCCGTTCAAAGGGCTGGGATTACAAGCATGTGCCACTGAGCCTGGTCTGATTTCGACAAAAATGTCTTAACATTCATAAGTCTTCTGCAATCTCCTTAGTCTCAAACTATTGCCCTGGGTAGAGTGCCATGGCGTCATAGCTCATAATAACCTCTAACTCCTGGGCACAAGCAATCCTCTTGCTTCAGTTTTTCTATTTTTAGTACAGACAGGGTCTCACTTTTGCTCAGGCTAGTCTCAAACTCATGAGCTCAAGCAATCCACCTGCCTTGGCCTCTTAGAGTGTTAGGATTACAGGTGTGAACCACCATGCCCAGCCTTCCAGTTTTTTAAGTTAATTTTTTGTGTGGATATGTATGGAATAATACTTTTTTTTTTTTTTTTTTTTTTTTGCAGTTTATGGCTGAGGCTGTGTTTGAACCTGCCATCTCCGGCATATGGGGCTGGCGCCCTACTCCTTTGAGCCACAGGCACCGTCCTATAAAAATATTTTTGAACTACAAAGCAACTATAAAACTAGACAGCACAAGAATTACTCCTTGAATAATTCTTCCTAAAGTGCGGGGTGGTTTTTTGGCTTCTCAGGGGGTGGTAGACAAAACTTAACCTTTTATTGATAACTAGGAATGATTATTATGAGCACATGTTAACATACTTTGTGTTGCTGTTGCCTTATTACCATATTTGGCTGCTGTTGAGGTGTGGAGCACTGTTTGCCCCTGGCTTTAGACTGCTCTGCATGTATACCCTTTTATATGACTTTTCTGTCACTTCCCATGGAGTTAACTTGCTAATACTTTGGGTGGGTCTATCTTCTAGTGATCCTCCCTTCTAATATATAACTTCTTATTGTCCAGAGACTAAGGAATAAGATAACCAAACTTGTAAGAATAGCAAAGAAAGTAAGGGACCACAGGTTCTATGCGAGAGCACCTCCAATTGTCCTAGGGATCAGGGCATATTAACAGTGCATGAACTGAACTGCTGTTACAGATGGCAGATTGAACACACAAACTAACCCTTGTTCTTCTCTAAAGCCTACACTAAAATGATAGTAAAAGGGCAGGTGCAGTGGCTCACGCATGTAATCTGAGCACTCTGGGAGGCCAAGGTGGGTGGATCCCTTGAATTCAGGAGTTTAAGACCAGTCTGAGCAACAGCAAAACCCTGTCTCAAAATAGAAAAATAGGAACGGTGACTCACGTGTGTAATCCTAATACTCTGGGAAACTGAGGCAGGTGGATCACCTGAGCTCAGGAGTTCAAGATCAGCCTGAGCAAAAGTGAGACACCCCCCCCAGTTGCTAAAAGTAGCTGGACATTGTGGCAGATGCCAATAGACCTAGTTACTTGGGAGACGGAGGCAAGAGGATCACTTGAGCCCAAGAGTTTCAGGTTGCTGTGAGCTGGGATACCATAGGACTCTACCCAGGGCAACAAAGTGAGACTCTGTCTCAAAAAAAAAAGAAAAACTAGTTTATGGTCCCAGCTACTTGGGAGGCTGAGGCTAGGAATTTGAAGTTGCTGTGAGCTAAGATGATGCCATGGCACTCTACCCAGGTGGCAGAGTTAGACTCTGCCTCAAAAATAAATAAATAAATAAAATAAAATGACAAGCTCGGTGCCTGTGGCTCAAGTGGCTAAGGCGCCAGCCATATACACCTGAGCTGGCAGGTTTGAATCCAGCCCAGGCCCGCCAAACAACAATGATGGCTGCAACCAAAAAAAAAAAATAGCCAGGCGTTGTGGCGGGCACCTGTAGTCCCAGCTACTTGGGAGGCAGAGGCAGGAGAATCACTTGAGTCCAAGAGTTTGAGGTTCCTGTGAGCTGTGACCCCACAGCACTCTACTGAGGGTGACAGTTTGAGACTCTGTCTAAAAAAAATAAAATAAAAATAAGTTACAAAACACAACATTGTCAATTTGCAAATGACATTTACTTGAATTAAAAAGTAAAACTTAAAAAAAAAAAAAAAAAAAAGTAAAACTTAGCTCAGTGTCTATGGCTCGTGCAGCTAAGGCACCAGCCACATACACCTGAGCTGGTGGGTTCGAATCCAGTCTGGGCCGCCAAACAATGATGATGGCGGCAACTAAAAAAAAAAAAAAAAAGAGCCGGCGTTGTGGTGGGCGCCTGTAGTCCAGCTACTTGGGAGGCAGAGGCAGGAGAATTGCTTGAGCCCAGGAGTTGGAGATTGTTGTGAGCTGTGATGCCATGGCACTGTAGCCAGGATGACAGCTTGAGGCTCTGTTTCAAAAAATAAATAAATAAATACATACATACATACATTTTAAAAATGACAGTAAAAAAAGTTTTAAGCATGTATCCACAGACTGAGGAAAACAGAAAAGGAGGGCCAGGCACGGTGGCTTACACTTATAATCCTAGCACTTGGGAGGCTGAGAGAGGTGGATTGCCTGAGCTCACAGGTTCGAGATCAGCCTGAGTCAGAGCGAGACCCTGTCTCTAAAACATAGCCAGGTTTGTGGCAAGCACCTGTAGTCCCAGCTACTCAGGAGGCTGAGGCAAGAGAATTGCCTAAGCCCAAGAGTTTGAGGTTATTATGAGCTCTGATGCCACAGCCCTCTACCAAGGATGACAAAGTGAGACTCTGTCTCAAAAAAAAAAAAGAAAAAATATGTAGAAGATAGTTGATAGTGGTTGTGTCCACAGTTTGCTATAAACATGACAGTAGTCAAATACCATCATCACCAAGTAAGTGCCATGACAACGTCCATCTCTTTACTCAACTGCTGCTCTCTGATCTGAGAACAGTGAGGCATGTGGTAAATAAGTCTTGGCATAAAAACCAACAGGTACAAGAGTGCCGTGAAAGTCTCCAGTCACCTGCTGCTACTGTGGAGCATGCGCCCTGTCTGGCATCACAGTGTTGTGGTGAGCGCCTGTAGTCCCAGGTACTCAGGAGGCTGAGGCAAGAGGATTGCTAAAGCCCAAGAGTTTGGGGTTGCTATGTAAGCTATGACACCATGGCACTGTACTGAGGGCAACAAAGTGAGACTTTGTCTCAAAAAAAAAAAAAAAAGGAAAACCAATAGCTACAGACATTCCTCCCACATACTCTTCAGCAGATCACTGAAGATTTGTTTTTTGGGAAAAGGTAAAACAGAGTGTCTGGCCTGGTTAAGAATGGGATGCCACACTAAAAAATGAAGGCACTATTGAAAGATTGTATATTGAACATTTAGTCTCTCAAGCCTTTGTCCCTTACTGGTCTCCCAGGCATCAGAAACTAATTTATACCCACAATCAAGAAAGGGGCTTGTGAGCTGGGCACCTGTAGCTCAGCAACTAGGGTGCTAGTCACATACACCAGAGCTGGAGGGTTCAACACCAGCCCAGGCCTGCCAAACAACAACGACAACTACAACCACTTGGGAGGCTGAGGCAAGATAATCGCTCGAGCCCAAGAGTTTGAGGTTGCTATGAGCTATGACACCATGGTACTCTACCAAGGGTGACAAAGTGAGACAACTCCGTCTCAAAAAAAAAAAAAGAAAAAGGCCTGGGTAGGTCTTTTCAATGAGGCTTTCCTGGGGCTTTAACTAGCCTTATTGAAAAAACTTAAAGATACTGACAGGTATTTTCCTGATCACTGTTTACTATCCAATAAAACTCATGGCAACCTTACTCTTCCCTCTTCCTGCTCCATCTGTGTATACAGAGCTTATGATATCCTTTTAATACTCTTTTTTTTTTTTTGAGACAGAGTCTCACTTTGCTGCCCTTGGTAGAGTGCCATGGTGTCATAGCTCATAGCAACGTCAAACTCTTGGGCTCAAGTGATTATCTTGCCTCAGCTTCTCAAGTAATGCGACTACAAGCGCCCGCCAAAACAGGGTATTGCTCTTGCTCAGGCTGGTCTCGAACTCCTGAGCTTAGGCAATCCAACTGCCTTGGCCTCCTAGAGTGTTAGGATTACACATGTGAGCCACCACGCCCAGCAACCCTATTCTTAAATATAAGCATACAGCCAAGATTTACTACATTTGAGGAATACTGTTTTATGACAGAGAAAAATGCATCTTGGAAGACCAAGAATAGGAGGGAAAAGAAAACTTCATCTAACATTATTAGCTTCAGAGATACGTATAAGAAAAGACATGCATCCATAAAACAAGAGAAGGATGCTATAGAAAAGGAAGAAGCAAGGACTGAAAAAGAACTTCTGGAAACATAATGAGAGACTAAAAGAAGAAACAACAGAGGAATTGAATAGTACACTTAAGGATACTTCCAGAAAGTAGACCAAAAGGATAAAGGGAAAAAATTAAAATGAAAAAAAAAAAAAATTGTTTTAAAGAATGAACAGTTCAAGAAATCTAATACAGTAGAACCTCTGTAAGTTGACCACCCAAAGGACTGTAACAAACTAGGTAACATGGAGGTGATCAACATAAGAAACTAGGCCTACAGTATACTGATATGTACATCCTGGTCTGTGAAAATTAGGTCAACTTGAGATGGTCTATGTAGGGAGGAGGTCACATATGGAAGTTCTACTGTATGACAATTATTTTATTATTATTATTATTTTGAGAAAGAGCCTCACTCTTTTGCCCTGGGTAGAATGCCCTGGCATAATAGCTGACAGCAACCTCAAACTCTTGGGCTCAAGTGATCCTCTTGCCTCCAC
This sequence comes from Loris lydekkerianus, assembly GCA_963574355.1. Taxonomy (NCBI): domain Eukaryota; kingdom Metazoa; phylum Chordata; class Mammalia; order Primates; family Lorisidae; genus Loris; species Loris lydekkerianus. The sequence goes on from CAUYPK010074851.1 coordinate 19,111, forward strand.
CTCCCAAGTAGCTGGGACTATCGGCATGCACCATCACGCCTGGCTAATTTTTCTATTTTTAGTAGAGATGGGGTCTTACTCTTGCTCAGGCTGGTTTCAAACTTCTGAGTTCAAGAAATCATGCCTTGGCCTCTCAGATCGCCAGGATTACAGACAGGCATGAGCCATTGTACCTGGCCTGTATGACAGTTATTGATTTCATCAAATACAAAGAGTTGGGCAGAAAAGAAGTTGTCATCATGAATTACACAGCAAAGTGGGGTCTACATAGGCATACTAATGCAAGCACTGAACATAGAGCAAGCACTGAACAAAATTATGACATAAATATATTGGGATGACAGAGAGACAGGAAGTATGTGTGTGATAATTGGAGTAGGGGGAAGAGGTGAGAAAGAGCTCAGTCTTCATCTTCTGTGGTGGGAAGCCAGTTGCCAATGCCCAAAACGAAATAAAAATATCAAGAATAACAATATAAAGAGTTATTAAGAATATGGAGGGAGAAACTAAAAGATTCAGCTAAAATACTTGACAAATGCTTGTTGTCTCTAGAGATTACAGATTGGTTTAAGGGGGCCTGCCTGGGGCAGGGGTCAATCCTCATAGAATCTGACTCTAAGCCAGGGGTGTGAGTGCAAGGTCCACTTAGGACCTGTCTTCCTGTTTTTCACATTGTTGGAACTGCCAGTAAAGCAACTTGAGAGGAGAATTGAGAAACGGAACGGTGTCATATACAAACCACACTCGCTACACCCAAGCAGAGCCCAACAGACCGTCACTAACCCAGGAGGGAGGACCCCCACCGAGGAGTGACTGTATGATTCTCAGCAGCAAACTGAAAAGTAAGATGGAGGATGCGATACCTCAGGACTCTGGAAGTTATTTGCTCCACGACTAGCTTCCCCATTAGATTGCAACACTTATTAAATATTTGTTCAACATTCGTTAACATTTATCAAGCACTTCCTATGTGCCAGGCACTGTGCTAAAGTACTTAGCTATGCTGTGGTCCTCATAGCTAAGGACCACACTTTGAGTGTGGACCCCACTTTGCTGTGTAATTTATGATGACAGCTTCTCCTTTACCGCCCAACTCTTTGTATTTGATGAAATCAATAATTATCATACAGGCCAGGTACAATGGCTCATGCCAACATGCCATCTGTAATCCTGGCGATCTGAGAGGCCAAGGCATGTAGATCCCTTGAACTCAGAAGTTTGAAACCATCCTGTGGTCCTCAGGACAGCCCTGTGAGGGAGGTGGCCCACTCCACCCCCATGTGAGTAAAACCTTTTAACCCAGGCAGACAGCCTCCGGGGCTATGCTGCCTACCACTCTGTCCTGCTGCCTCCCTTGTTATCTTGGTCCATAGTGAATTGCCAGTACCTTGCACGGCGCTGGTGCATGGAAGGGCTCAATAATTTGCTTTTATTGTCCTTTTTAGTTGGAAAACAAATGCTCACAGGTGTACTCAGAGAGAAAGAAGCCTGTAAGTCAGTGATTTTCAACTGGTGTGCCACAAAACATTTTAAAATTATTAATTAGGGCAGCGCCTGTGGCTCAGTGGAGGGCGCCGGCCCCATATACCGAGGGTGGCAGGTTCAAACCCAGCCCCGGCCAAACTGCAACAACCAAAAAAAAATAAAAAATAAAAAAATAGCCGGGTGTTGTGGCAGGCGCCTGTAGTCCCAGCTACTCGGAAGGCTGAGGCAAGAGAATCGCCTAAGCCCAGGGGTTGGAGGTTGCTGTGAGCAGTGTGATGCCATCGCACTCTACTGAGGGCAACAACAACAACAAAAATTCCACCTATCACCCTCCCTCTGTCCAACCTCCCCCTCCCTCCCCTTTTTCTCCCCTTTCTCCATATTCTTAGGTTATAACTGGGTTTTAGCTTTCTTATGAAAGCCATAAATTAGTTACAAGGTACATGTGAAACTTAGTGAATGCAGAATATGATTGTCTTAACACAATAACTAAGAAAATGCCAGGAATGCTATATTGACCAGTGTGATGAAAATGTGTTCAACTGTTTATACAGCCAGTGCATGGTGCCCCATGATCGTATTACTGTACACAGCTATGATCTAATACTAATAAAAAATAAATGAATTAAAAAAATTATTTTCAAAGCATAGTAAATATGTTCTTTTCTTTTACTCTTTTTATGGATCAACTTAATTGAAGTGTGCTGGGAAAGTTTAACTATTGGTTCAAGTGTACTGTGAGACAAAAAAGGTTGAAAAACACTGCTGTAAGTTCATGACTCTCTTGGTCTTGTAGATTTCAAACAAAGCTTAACCCACGCTGACATCTCCAACCTCAATTAAGTGGCACCTCCATCCACACAATTGTTTCTGTCAGAAACCTGATTCCCATCATAGAAGAGGAAGGGTGAGGTAGCTGGTACCTTCCACATCTCCAGCCCAGACCCTGGCCAGGCCTGGCCCTCCGCCTCCGTGTGTATTGGCCAGACTGCCCACTTCCTCCAGCCTCATGATCAGGGTCACCACCCAGAGCCAGGCCCATCGCCTCTCAACCTGCCACACTGCAACAACTTCTGCTATTGCCCCCTTTCCATTAATTGTCCACTCAGCAGGTCTAAAAGCATAAACCTCAGCATGCCCAGCCTGTCCCTTTTTTCTGAAAACCTTTCAAAGTCAAAGGCTACCCCACAGCAAAACCCAAACTCTTTCCTGGGCCTGCTAGACTGCACCCATCTGGACTTGGGACCAGCTTCCACCTTGGTCCACCTGCTCCCCTTTGCCCTCTTGAGCCTCTCAAGTCTGGGGAGCCCTTTCCCTTCCGAGGGTTTGCACACAATCCCCTTTGCCTGGGAGGTGACCTCCTTTCCTTTTTTCTAAATTTTCACCACCCTGACTCTGGGTGGTGACCCTGATCATGAAGCTCGAGGAAGGGGGCAGATTGGCCAATACCCACGGAGGTGTGTGTTGTGTGTGACTTCCTGCTGCAGGTTTTCTGGGGAACCTACTCTGAGCCAGGCACTGTATAGGTTTCTACCTGCTGTGGAGATCTATATGAAACAAAAAATTACAAATGGTGCTAGGCACTGGGGAAGAATACCTTGAAGCATGTAACCCAGGGGCTCTCTGTTGGTGAAAGCCTCCCTCAGGAACAGACATTTAAGTGGGGATCTGAAACTTGGTGAAAATTTTTCATCACCTAGAGAAAAATTAGCCAGGTGGTGCATACCTGGGTGTGGTGTCTCACATCTGTAATCCTAACACTCTGGGAAGCGGAGGTGGGTGGATTGCTCCAGCTCAGGAGTTCCAGACCAGGCTGGGCAAAAGTGAGGCCCCTGTCTCTACCAAAATTATAAAAACTAGCCAGGCATTATGGCAGGAGCCTGTAGTCCCAACTACTTGGGAGGCGGAGGCAAGAGGATTGCTCAAGTCCAAGAGTTTGAGGTTGGTTTGAGCTAGGATGATGCCATGCCATTCTACCCACAGTGACAGAGTGAGATTCTATCTCAAAAAGAAAAAAAAAAAAGGAAGACACACACATGAGTGAAAGTATGAAGGCAAAGAAAATTCTGAGTGCTTGTGAGACATCTGGGTCTTCTCAACCTGATGTGATGGGGTGGAGGGAAATGAGACCAGGGTGTCTTGCAATGAATGGCCAGCCAGCAAGGCCATTCACCTGTGTGGCCCCTTAGTGTGCCACTGGCTGAAAAATTGTCATAAGTAAATAAGTCTATAATGCCAACATGGTAAACGGGGCTCAACTTGCACAATCACACAGGGCCTTGGAGAGAATGATGAATGCCAAAGGGGGTATCTATTCACTTGCACGAGGCTTTCTGGTTTCTGGTTTGCTTGTGTTTAGCTGTTTTCTCCATTCAGTGAAACATCCCTAGGTAATCGAGCTTTGAGCTGCTTGTCTCCCATCCTTTGGTTTCTAGTCTCCTGTATACTCTCAGCAAGCACCAACATTTCCCTTTATATTCTCTGTAATTTTCTTTGCTCCATTCTTATTTTTATATTTTTGGGGAAAGGTAACTTTTTCTTTACTGTAGCTATCAGACCTTGTGAGCACCTGTATTTTAGTCCTTTCCTTTGGCCAATCAAAGATTCATCAGGGTGGCGCCTGTGGCTCAAAGGAGTAGGGCACCGGCCCCATAGGCTGGCGGTGGCAGGTTCAAACCCAGCCCCAGCCATAAACTAAAAAAAAAAAAAAAAAGATTTATCATCAGTCATGACAATGACATCTTCAAAGTAGGTACTGAGCTGGGCACAGTGACTCAATGCCTATAATCCAGCACTCTAGGAGGCCAAGGCAGGTGGATTACTTGAGCTCACGAGTTCAAGACCAGCCTGAGCAAAAGTGAGACCCCGTCTCTACTAAAAATAGAAAAACTGAGGCAAGAGGATCACTTAAGCCCAAGATTTGGAGGTTGCTGTGAGCTATGACACCATAGCACTCTACCCAGGGCCACAGCCTGAGACTCTGTCTCAAAAAAAAAAAAAAAAAGTAAGGGGCGGCGCCTGTGACTCAGAGGAGTGGAGTGCTAGCCCCATATGCCAGAGGTGGTGGGTTCAAACCCAATCCTAGCCAAAAACTGCAAAAAAAAAAAAAAAAGAAGAAGAAGAAGTAGGTATTGAGGGCCAAGAATAGTGGCTCTGGCTTATAATCCTAGCACTCTGGGAGGCCGAGGCAGGTGGATTGCTTGAGCTCAGGAAATCGAGATCAGCCTGAGAAAGAGTGAGACCCCATCTCTACTAAAAATAGAAAGATTAGCCAGGTGTGGTAGTGTATGCCTGTAGTCTCAGCTACTCAGGAGGCTGAGGCAAGAGGATCTCTTGAATCCAGGATTTTAAGGTTGCTGTGATGACACCACTGCACTATATAGTCCTTCTCTGTCTCTAAAAATAAATAGATAGATGATAGATAGATAGATAGATAGATAGATACAAACAGTGGGTTCTATTGTGATGGGCACCTGTAGTCCCAGCTACTCGGGAGGCCCAGGCAAGAGAATCGCCTAAGACCTGGAGTTGGAGGTTGCTGTGAGCTGACACCACAGCACTCTACTGATGGTGATAAAGTGAGACTGTCTCTACCAAAAAAAAAGTGGTTACTAAACCCAAGACTAAGCATAGTCTCTTGGTGCAACTGTGCACATGCTAACCAGCCTTTTCTTTACTTCACGTAGGGCCAATGGCCTTCTAGGGGCAAAAAAAAAACACTTCTATTTCCATCTGTTCATAGGACAACAGCAGGACTGCTCTAACTTCCCAGTTGGGGAGGCTGCTTTGTTTTTCTAGAGGAGAGCTCTCCTCAAGCAGCAGGAGAAGGAATGGCCCACTGTCCTTGAACTTTCTAAACATCCTGTTGAATGTCCACATGCACCCAGGATTCCATTTTATCTAGCCTGGAAAGCCAAATCTCTGACACTCTGGAGAAGAGACCTTAGGAAAGCAAATCATATAATGTCACTTCCTTTCTGAAAACCCCAGAAGTTCCCCCAAAACAGTCATCTCTTCTCATTTGCCCTAAACAACCTCTTCCAGCTCATCATGCCTCACTCTGCAGTTTTGCAAACAAGCTGACCCCATGCCTCCCATAGGCCTTTGCACAGGCATATATCTTTACTGGGCATGAAAACTCTTTCCCCTCCCCTTTTCCAGTGGCCAACTCCTGTTTTCCAACCTCAGCTGGAATGTTTTTTACTTCCTATATCTTGGCCTGTAATGCACTGTATGGAAACATTCCAGACACCTGTGTGCTTCCACCACTAGGCTGTACCTTTGATGGCGGAGACAGTCTCGCTCAGCAAACACCGGCCGATTGATCTTTTTCCAGTGGATGAATGGGTAGGTGGAAGAAGCCCCATAGTTTCCTTCTCTCCCTCAGGCTTCCATTCCTGTTGCTGAGGGAGCAACTGGAACAAGAACTCAGAACTGTTCTTTGGTCTTTGTTACTCTGACTTAAGCAGGTTCTTTATCCCTGAAGTGCATTTCCTTATCCCTGTTCTACATCTGTCTACCTCCTCTTTAAACCAAAAGCTCCATCCAGAGCCTCAATGACTATTGAGGACGATCTAGGGAGGGGCATGAGCAGGAGAAAGAGCACAGAGAGAGGTTAGTGGCTCTGGAGCAAGATGTCGCCGAGATAAAGAGAGGACAGGCCCAAGGAACACACACTCCTCGGCTGCCTCTTTTCTGTTCTGCCCTTTACCTTCTAAGTCCTTCCAACTTTGTGCAATTCTTATCCTTGTCTTTATCATGTAAGAAGTGGAAACGGAGGTCCCAGTGGATCATCAGTTCTGCAGCCACCGAAGGGTGAGCCCAGGTGAGAGGAAACAGGGGCTGTGGCTGAGCTCTATCAGCCTTCAGGGTGGGGTCAGCGTATCAGATGATCTAATTGAGGTTGCTGTGCGCTATGATACCATAGCACTCTACTCAGGGTGATTGTGTGTGACCCCAAAAAACCCATCTGGGAAACCTTTACAAGCCACAGAGGTCTCTGCCCTACCCCAGCTTGTCCACATTCCATAGGCCAGGACCCTGAAGTTCAGAGAAGTTACTGCTTGGGACCAGGTTACAACTGTGCCTGCACCAGAACAACTGCACTAAATCTGCCGCTTGCTTAAAGCCTCCTGGGACAGAGAAGAGGAAACAGATGTAGAGTGAGAAGTAAATAAAGGTCGGAAAGGCTGCTTCGGAGGGAGCAATGACTTTGGAGGGACCTCAAGGGGACCTTGGTCTCCCTCTCTCAGGAGCTCAGTGAGGCCAGGCTCATGGGCCACGTTTGCATCCCACACCCTCCTCAGTGGTGCCTGCCCTATTGTTTTGGGGACAAAACATGATGGGAACTCCAGCCACAGTTACTTGGATGAAGAAGGTGCAGGTACCTGTCAGCCAATATGCAGAGACAGGGATGGGTCCACCAAATTTTATTTGTCAGAAGGCCAGCAATTCTGGAGAACAGTGAGAGTAGCCTCTCCAAGACTGTTCTATCATTTCCAAAATCACAGTTTTATACATAAAAGTTCAAAGCAAAGACCACACCAAACCCCATTCCAAGTAATACTCAGCATAACTCAGTGACCTATTACAACATTTCATTTAAAAAATTAATCTCCTAAATCAATCCACCCAAACTACTCAAGATAGGCACAAAACAATAAGAATGGGAGACAGGAGGTTCTCCTAGGACCTAAACCGACAGACCAGCTGTGTCCCGTGGGCCCTAGCTTGACTGACTCCATCTTATTTGACTACATGTGCTTTCAACAGCTTCTTCCACCTTCTTACTAAACCCTTCTATCTTACTAAACCCCTCTCATTACTGCGAGGGGCCAGTTGACCAACACGGTCATCCACACAGACTTAAGAAACTCCTGAGGGATGAACTCAGTGGCAGACCCTGCCTTTGAAGCTCTTAAACTTGACTGAACCTTAGAACCACCTGGAGACCTGATGCAGTGGCTCATACCTATAATCCTACTGTTGCAGGAAGACGAGGCCCAATGGAGAGAAAGAACACCCAAACACCATGTTTATTAGAGAAAAAGGGCTTTATTTCAGCTGGCGGAACAAATGATGTAGCTGAATTCGGAATGGCAGCGCTCCCCGACTGGCTTGGTCTTTTTATCTTCAGCAAAAAGTTCCAGCCCACAGGTACCTTTCTCATCCATCAGTTTGAATCAAGCAGAAGCTATCCCAGCCCCCACAGAACTACAGGATTTCACAGAAGTGGAAATTTCCAGGTCCCAGGAAGTTAAGTCTACAAATTCCTAAGAGCTGAGTCACCATGGAGAGGACCCTCCAGGCATATCCTTGGGCTCTCCTTGAGAAGACCGCTGTTCTCCTAGACCTCACCCTCCCCAGTATCCTCTCTCACTACCATTTTGAGAGGCTGAAGAGGTAGATTGCTTGAACACAAGAGTTCAAAACCAGACTGAGCAAGAACAAGACCCCATCTCCTCATCTCCCCATCTCTACTAAAAATAAAAAAATTAGACAGTTTTGGAACACTGGAGCCTTGGGCTGTTGCCTTGGGTAGAGTGCCCTGATGTCACAGCTCATAGCAACCTCAAACTCCTGGGCTAGGCACCGCCCAGACCTCCATAAGAGGAGAAGTGCTACTTTTATGCCAACAGATCTGAGATCGTGCAAAACAAGATCAAAACACTCCAAGAAGATCTAGAAAAGAGAAGAAAAGAAATTCTAAAAAATCCCCTGTGGACAGGCCTACATGGTTTTTCACCCTACCTTCTTCCCCTGCTACCCTTATTTACCCTTCACCTTTGGGCCCTGTATCCCAAAAAAAAGGTTAGAGGCAGTTAAATCAGGTCGAGGTCCAATATCACCG
>CAUYPK010074855.1:0-34145 GCA_963574355.1 Loris lydekkerianus
TGTCCCTTCTATACCAATTTTCTTAAGTGTTCTGATCATGAAGGGATGCTGGATATTATCAAAAGCTTTTTCTGCATCAATTGAAAGAATCATATGGTCCTTATTTTTAATTTTGTTTATGTGTTGAATTACATTTATAGATTTACATATATTGAACCAGCCTTGAGACCCTGGGATAAATCCAACTTGGTAGTGGTGTATAATTTTTTTGATGTGTTGTTGAATTCTGTTAGTTAGGATCTTATTGAGTATTTTAGCATCTATATTTATTAGTGATATTGGTCTATAATTTCTTTTCTTGTTGGGTCTTTCCCTGGTTTGGGGATCAAGGTGATGTTTGCTTTGTAGAATGTGTTGAGATGAACTGCTCATGTGAAGATGATCAGATTTTCAAGGCATTCTAAGTGGATACTCACTACATTTGTGAGCACACTAGCAATGGGAGGTGGCTACAGAATTATTGCAGCAATGGGAGGTGGCTACAGAATTATTGCAGTAGTAATGTGTGTACTAGTTAGTTTTATGTAGTTATAATTTAATACTGCAACTTTATGTTTGTTTACATTTCTCTTGATTGCAAATGGCACCAAGTATGGTCTGTAAATCTTTGGCTGCATAACTTTAGATAAATTTAAATTTTTTAATTTACTTGTTTATTTTGTGATAATGATAAAACTAGTATCTATATACCTTGTATAAATTCATGACTGTCTTTTCCTTAATTTTTCTGATATTTTAAGCTACATGATTCATCTGCAATTTTTTTTAACTGTCATAAATTTTCAATATATTTGTGGAGAAAAAAATGGAGCTGCATAATTCAAATCAATGTTGTTCAAGGGCCGACTGTATAATTCAACTCAACAGAAAACAAATTTTTTTTTTAAATGGGCAAATTACTTGAATAGATCTTTTTCAGGGAAAAAAAAAAAAAAAAAACATACAAATGACCTAAATGTACATGAAAAAAATGCTCAACATTACTAATCATCAGAGAAATGCAATTCAAAACCATGATGAGATATCATCTGGTCCCGGTAAAAATGCTGCTATGAAAAAGACAAAAATAACAAATACTGGTAAGAAGAAAAGGAAACTATCACACAGTGTTGCTATGGATATAAATTAGGGCAACAATTATGGAAAAGGGGTACGTAGGTTCTTCAGAAAACTGAAACTAGAATAGTTATATGATTCAGCAATCACACTGGTGGGCATATATACAAAATAATGGCAATCTATTTATCAAAGAGATAGCTGCACTCCCATGATTATTGCAGCATTATTCATAATAGCCAAGATTTGGAATCAACCTAAGTATCCATCAATAGATGAATGGATAAAGAGAATGGGTGATACATATAGACAATGCAATATTATTTAGAAACAAAATAGAATGAAATCCTATCATTTGCCACAGTATGGATGGAATTGGAGGACATTATGTTAAGTAAAATAAGCCAGGTACATAAAGACAAATATTGCATTTTTTAACTTAAATACGTTAGGATATTAATACCATGTACTAACCTATTGAGCCACAGGAGCACTTAAATATGGAAACTAAAAAATTTGATATTATGAAGTTAGAGTAGAATGATGGTTGCCAGAGGTTAGAAAGAATGAAAAGGGGGAGATTAAGAGAGGTTGGTTAGGAACAAAAATATAGTTAGAAGGAAAAAGTTATAATTTTTGAAAGCTCAGTAGAGTGACTATGGTGAACAATAATTTACATATATTTCAAAAAATGCTAAAAGAGAAATTTGGAATGTTGCCAAAACAAAAAACAAAAAAAACTTAAATAGTTGAGGTGATGAGTGTCCTAAATATTCTGATTGGATTATTATACATTCATTATATGCGTGTATGAAAATATGACATCTACCTCATAAATACATACAATTGTAATGTACTAATAAAAAGTGTGGTATATTTTTATTCTTCCAAAAATAACTGCCATTCAAAACAAATCTTATTACATGATACATCAAAGTACAACTAGGACCAGAAAGATGAAAATACTTATCACATTATCTTTTGCTGCACTTGGCACATGGTTAACTGGGATCAGAATACTTCACACTCAGGAGGAAGCCATAAAAAACAAACATCAGGTAATCAGCTCCAACTGTTATAAGGAAACTTTATTTCCCTGAAAAATTTAATTCAGGCTTAAGAAAATATGAAACCTGAATAAAAATGTAAAAGTAGGGAGGGAGATACGGGTGTTAGCTTGCACAGGAACATGAAATGGACTAGCACCTACAAGACTAAACTTTCTGAAGCTTCTTCATGGGGCAGATAAGTTGCCTTGCCTTGGATGAGTGAATTCCTTTCAGAATTACCAGAATCCTGATGTGTAACAAAAGAATGAATGTGAAGATTCTTTAAATGCATGTCTGAGAAAACCTACCAGATTTTTAATTTAAAAAGTAGAAGGTGTTGACATTTTAGACAACCTATTTACTTGATAACGTTTGAACTGTGAAAGTCATGATTAATTTCCTGACCTCACACAGTGCTGGTGACATCATTTTCCTTATTTCTCTTTCAGTCTTCAGTGATGATAACATAATAGGACTATAATCACTTTTACTTAAGAAAATGACAACTCTTTAATTCTTCAAATTGCCATGATTACTCAAAAGCTCTATAGAAAATCTACTATTTCAATTATCCTAAATATAAAAAAATTGTGGTTTATACTCACAAAAATTGAGAAGACTACACTATTCTGTGAATGTATAATTGAGAATGTTCCCTAATCATCAGAGAGATGCAAGTCAAAACCACCCTGAGATATTACCTAACCCCAGTGAGAATGGCCCACATCACAAAGTCCTAAAGCTGCAGATGCTGGTGCAGACATGGAGAGCAGGGAACACTTTTATACTACTGGTGGGATTGCAAACTAAGACAGCCTGTATGGAAATAAGTATGAGAATCCTCAAAGACCTAAAAGTAGAACCTCCATTTGATCCTCCAATCCCATACTAGGCATCTACCCAAAAGAAAAAAAATCATTTTATTGTAAGGACAATTTGCACTAGAATGCTCATTACAGCTCAATTCACAATCAGTAAGATGTGGAAGCAATCGAGGACCATCAACTCATGAATGGATAAACTGTGGTATATGTATACCATGGAATACACTTAGGCATAAAAAGATGGAGACTTTACATCTTTTGTATTAAACTGGATGGAGTTGAAGAACATTCTTCTTAGCAAAGTATAACAAGAATAGAAAATCAAGTATCCAATCTACTCAATACTAATATGAAACCAAGAGATACACAGCTACAGTCCTGCAAGAGAGAAGAACACGATTAAATTCAAATGGAAGGGAAGGAAGGAAGGAAGAGAGAAAGGGGGGAGGAGAAGAGGGAGAATTGGTAAGTTCTCGCTTAATGTGCAGAAAGTATATAGCACTCCCCCTGGGTGAAGGGCTCAGCTACAACCTGGACTTTATCTAACAAATGCAAACAATGTAACCTAATCATTTCTGCCCTCATATTAATCTGAAATAATAAAACAAAAAGAAATCAAGCAAAAATGTTAGTGGTTATGAGCAAAATTAAACTCAGTAATTTCTCTTTAAATATTATTAATTATACTAAGAGACCACAAGAGTGGGATTTCTCTAAATGAGACACATTCAAAATTCAAGTAAAAAGTTTGATGAAAGTATTTCAAATCATATATAAAACCAGCACATTGTACCCCATGATTGCATTAATGTACACAGCTATGATTTAATAAAAGAAAAAGAAAAAAGAAAAAAAATTCAAGTAAAAATAATGAGTAAGTTAATGGTTCTTAATCACAGATAACACTTTAGAGTCACCCGTGGAGAATGCACATGTGTTCACTTTAGCCCCGTCTCTGGACATGCTAATTTAACAGATCTGGGACAGGAACTGGAACTCTATTTTAAAAAATTGCTACATGGAATTCTAACTGGCACCCTCATTTGGGAACCACTGGTATATGTTGGATATTCTGCACATGGGCCCACAAGTGAGGACTGACAAGTAAGACAAATGTCAGAGAAAACAGAGGCCCTGCTTTTCAGGCCATAGGCAAGCTGTTACTGTGGAATGCAAAGGTACATACAAAATATCATGGCCATACAGCAATAAGGGAATAAGTTAATCTAAAGCACTGGTTCCTGAACTTTCCTACTCCAGTATGCAAATGGCACTTTCTAAATTGTCTGTAGCCCAATGTAGTGTGAAAAAAGCCCTGCACTTCCTAACAGATAAAACTGGGCCTGTACTACACAGCTATTAATGAGGCATATAATATGTCTGTCATTGGGGTTCATAATTACAAGCAAATAAATGCACTCCAGCAGAAAAAGTGATTTATTGAAAGTTTGCTTATTGTTTACAGAGCTGCTAGAAGGTTAAAGAACTGGACTTGGCTAATGGGCAGGGATGACAGAGGCCAGCCGACCAAAGCTGTGCAGTGGAATGGCTGGTGGGGTCTCCTCGAGACACTGCAGCCCCGGGTTGCGGCCTGTGCCGCCGTTACCACTGCTGGAGCCATCACTCCTACCTGAGCCACCAAAAGGGACCTGTCCCGCCCCTCTTCTGACATCAGCTGTCTGGGCGGAGGCATCTGGTCATAAACACAGATTAAGTCTGCACATCCATGGCAAAGCAGATAATGAAATACCAAATATTTGGCATTTTCATCTTCCATAGTGGGAAGCAATTCTGGCTGCCACCAAAACTCACAGGGTAGAAAATTCCCTGGGCAGAAAGGGAGTTCAAATATAGGGCAGGTAAAAAAGTGTAATATGTTATTGTTTGGGGAATATGGTTTTCAGGTTACTATGATTTTCTGGTTCATTTATAACTCATAATGGTAAATGTTTCTGAAATAGTAGTGTATTTCCTACTCTGCTAAGTGCAGTAAGATAATTTAATATCTGAAACTTAGCTCTACAGTTCACAGCCATGCAGTCTTAAACTAATTATAATTATAATCTTATTTAACATTTAAATTTCTCCATTTTTAGATGTAATTTTTACTAACTTTTACTAGGCTAATCTTACTAATTGTATGCTAGGTAATTTGTATCTGGAAAATTCTTAACTATTAAGCACTGTTATAATTCTTTTGGCATTTTAGGCTCATTATTTTTAACTCCATACTGCAGTGGTTAATATAGAAGTGGTTTTTCAACCTTTTTTATCTCACAGCACACTTGAACCTAGAGTTAAACTTCTGTGGCACACTTAAATTATGCTGATCGACAAAAGTGTAAAAACAGAGTACTTACTGTTTTTTTAAAATTTCTTTTAAAATAATTTAATTACTAATCTTTAAACTTTTTCGCAGTATACTTAAGATCGTCTCATGGCACATCAGTTGGAAATTACTGATATAGAAGGTATAGGAAATTGTTCTGGAAATTTGTCTCTTTTTTTAAAAAATAAAGCATGAAGAATTACCATTAATTGAGATATCTAGTTATTTGAATTCTGATTAAAAATGAAATGGTACCATGATGGTATTTTATTGTTTAGATTAATTTCTGGGAATACTGATTATTAGGATTAACGTGTTCTGGTGCTATGGCACATCATATGGCTATAATTCATTATTTGTTCATTCATTCTCTTCACAAATATTTAAGGCATCCTTGCCATGTGCCAGGTACCAGGGATATGTGATGAGTTAAACATGGTCTCTGCCTTCAAGAGATTCTAGTCCAGTGGAGAGCACAGACAAGCAAATAGGCAATTACAACATTGATGCTACTTCAATAGAAATGTGTCATTTCATAAGGTGTTTAATTTGCATACTAAGTTTATTCTAGTGCTCCTGAGTAGAACATAAGATTTTAAGCACAAAGTTGGCTAACTTGGCATAGATTGTGGCCCTGAAGTTTTTCCATTACACTAAACTGTTGAGTTACTTGAGTAACTCAACTAACTATTGAGTTATAAATTTTCCAATGTAAGATTTTATTAAACCAGATTGGTATTATTTTTGACAATTGATTTAGAATCACAATATGATTTGAACTAACACAGTTATTCTGCTTTAACGTAAGAATAGAATGATGGTTTATCCTCTGTTTGTTATTTTTCTTCTCTAATATCCTATTAAATCCCTCAGTATGTTCTAAATTCAGTCACACTGAACCAAGTTATTTTCTACATACATTACACCCTGGTGTCTTTGTCCATGTGCATGTTGCTTACTCTGCAATTCCCTTCCCTGTCCATCAAACTGCTACTTTTTCTCTAAAAACCAGCTCAAATACCACTCCCGTGTTTAGTTTTTTTCCCAATCCTCCAGGTCAGAATTTATTTTATTTTATTTTTTCAGGTTCATATACATTTTAATAATCTTTTGGCTTCAGTATATATATATATATTTTTTTTTCAGGTCAGAATTTAGAGCTTTTCCCTTTGACTTTCCAAGAACTTTGCTTATCCATTTTACTATAGTATTTATTTAATTGTCCTTAGATTATAGTTATTTCTTTATAATATAACTTATCTGTTAATTTTAGTTTCTTGAAGGCAAAGACTGAGTCTTTTATTGTCTCAGTATCTATTTTGTACTCAGCATATATGATTGTCCCCTTAGTATAACATCTTGCTTTTACTTAACAGAGGAGAAAGTTCTGAGTCCACAGAGCATAGTGAAATAAGAGAGGAAAGATAAAATTAAGAACCAATACTGTGGCCTGTGGCCTGAGCAAAGAAGGTAGGAATGTGGGACAAGGGAGGGCACAGGGCTAGGGAAGGCACTCGTCACTGGGAGCACAGGTTCAATGAAGAGGCTGGGGCTGTCACAGGACCGTGGGCTAGAACCAGTGGCTACGTAATAAAGTTTGAAACTGAGGAGCAGACAGGCTGGAAAATCTGCCTTCATTTAGTTAATGAACTGATTGGGAAATTGGAGTTTCATTGAGACTACTGAGGGGGCGAATCAATGGGGTTCTGCTAATGAAGATCAATAGCTAATGAAGGTCAATATGTGAGATTCTAAGCAGTAGGTAGAATGATGTTTGAAGGACAATGACTGGAGAGGCACAGGGAATAGTGGCTGCTCAGAAGTAGGATATTAGGAGAGTCTGGACACAGGTAGTAAAGTCCCAAATTAAAAAGATCCTAAATTAAAAATAAAAGAAAAAGACTGCTGTTTGAAGCAAAATATACCAAAGATACACATGTGCTGTTCTGAAGTTGGTTTCTTTTTTCTTTTCAAAAAATCCTTGAAGGAGAATTGCTAAATGCCAATAATAGATGTGTTAGTTAAATAGTCATTAAAGGAGGTGCTGTAGGCATGGCATATGTAAAGTACAGCCTTATTTATTATACTGGTTAGACGAATTGAAACTTAAATCAGTTTTATGATAAATTTTACTTAGGAACACACAATCATCTGACCCAAAATACATTGGGAGACAGAACTCTGGTTCTAAATCAACCTGTCCAGAGTTGTATCTCAGATTTGCCTCTAACTACATTATCTTGAGGAAGTTACTCTCTTCCCTTGAGTCTCAGATACATTTGTAAAGTATACATCTATTAAGAGTTTAATATCCAAAATATATAAGAAACTTACAATGAGAAACTCAAAGGACATACAAGCAAACAAATAACTAAAAATGCACAAGGACCGAAGATGACATTTTTTCTAAAGAAGACACACAACTAACCAACAGAAAAGTGGAAAGACACAAATAACCAACCAGGAAATGCAGGTCAAAACACACCAAGGTATCACATCACAGCTGTTAGCGTGGCTGTTACCAAAAGGGCAAAAAATAGCAAGTGTTGGAGAGGATGTGAAGAAAATTGATCCCAATTCTGGGTGACTATCCAAAGGCAATGCAGTCAGTATGTTAAGGAGACAGGTGCGTTCCCATGTTTGTTGTAGCATTATCCATGGTGGCCAAGGTATAAAAACAACCTATTGTCAGCCAATGGATGAATGAGTAAAGAAATTGTGGTGTGTGTGTGTCTATGTATATAGACAGCCTTAAAAAAAGAAAGAAATTATGTCACCTAGGACAACATGGATAAACATGAAGGTCCTTAGGCTAGGCAAAATAAGACAGAGAATAAAACATATAGCATAATCTCATTTATGTGTGAAATCTAAAAGAGCCAAATGTATAGAAGCAGAGATTAGAATGATGGTTACCAGCAGTGGGGCAGAGGACAGGGAGATGTTGGTGAGAGGGTACAAAGTTTCAGTTATGTAGGATGATATATTCTAGAGATCAAAGGTATAACCTGGTGACTATAGTTAAAAATACTGTATTGTATATTTGAAATTTACTAATAGTACATCTTAAGTGTTCTCACCATACACACACACATTCACACACACACTCTCATACACAGGGTAACCACATGAGCAGATGAATATGTTGATGAACTTGACTGTAGGAACTATTTCATAAGGTATATATATATATATATATATATATATATATATATATATATCAAAATGTCTTGTTGTAATCTTAAATATCTATAATTTCTAATAAAATTTTTAAAAAGAGACACATATATCTGTCTAGACCAATTAATTCAGAATCTCTGGAGTTTAGGTACAACCGTTAGTATTTTTGAGAAAGAGTATCTTAAATTGAAAAGATCCTACAGCTTCATGTATAACTGCTCTGTATATACTTTTTCTCATTTTAAAACTTTTATTAGTTTTTCTGTGACAAACCATGATCTTGAGCTCCTTGGTCTAGGACTCATGTCTGTCCATAATGTGGCTCCACGTTTTTTCTGTCTCATATTCCACATGTGCTGTGGGTGGGCAGCTCCCCATTCTGTGCAGACAATTCCCTTTCTTCATGCTGAGTCCTCCAACCGGCATGCCGTCAACCTCTGTAAACCTATTCTGCAATATACTATTCAAATGTAATCTCCTTTTTAAAAGTTCTCCCGGGGTCTCTTTCTGTCCTGAATATTCACAGTTCTTCACTTATGACTTTCAATAACACATTTGTTCTTTTTTGTTTTATGATTATTTGTGTTCATGTCTTGTCTCATCTATATGTCCCTGGAAGGGAGTAACATGTCTTAGGAGTTTTTGTATTCCCCACAATGGTAAACATGGTGCTAGGCCTCAACAGCTGCCTAAGAAATAGACTTTCACACGAGTAAAGAGTGTTACTGCCCTTATTGACCAAGCCATACACGTTTTGTACAATAGCCTGCAGACTTTATTCATCTCTTTGCCAACAAAAATCATGAGAATTGTGAAGTCATATAACTTTACCGAGCTTGAATCTGAACCTTCAAATGATTCCATTAGGTCTACATTTGCTCCAGCAATCATAGTAGGAGATGTGGACACTATAACCCAAAAGTAACGGGGTAAGTAAGCAAGAAATATCAAGCTTGATTGCATTGATTTTTCTTAATTTAAAAAAGTATATGAATACTTAAAGATAAGTAATCTGAGGGGGCCCTAGGACTATTCAAAATGTCTTCCATATACAACTGTTAGGTATATCTGAAAGTCTACACTTTCCTTTGAATGAAGGAATTATCAGCTGTTAAAAGGTAGAGATCTTTGGAAAGGAAGATGCTGTCCATTTCTCATCTAGCAGACTATAACTGCCTCTTAATAGGCCACCCATTCTGATTTGTTTTCATCAGAATGTCTTAATAAAACGTAAATACAATGTCTCCTCATTATCCACCCTATTAAAACCATTTATTTTCTCCTCATTGCTCTGAATATAAAAACCATGATGTAAATTAGGGATGCAAAAGGATGAGGAAAGCTAAAGAAATGAAGCAGTTAAGGCCCACTTGCCCACTCTACGATTT
Source organism: Loris lydekkerianus (assembly GCA_963574355.1). Lineage (NCBI taxonomy): Eukaryota > Metazoa > Chordata > Mammalia > Primates > Lorisidae > Loris > Loris lydekkerianus. The sequence goes on from CAUYPK010074855.1 coordinate 9,827, forward strand.
TGCTGAATCTGGGCCCTTCAGTTTAATCACTTCCTCTGCATTTGCTTTTATTGAATCATATCAGCACAGCAAACAACCCTAAATGCAGGGATTCTTACATGAACACTGTGAAAATAAAAAAGTCTTCAAGGTTTTCTGTGATGGCTCTCACATTCTGACAGAGAAAAATTAGATGGCAGAAAGACAGCTGTGAGATCCCGGGGTGCAGGGTCTAATTCCCAGCATATTATATGGTCAAATAAGAATTTGCTTTGCAATAACAAAGTCTGATCATTTCCCTTGCCTGTGTGCTATTTTTCTATTGCATCATGCGTGTGAGAACACAGCGACCCACCGGAAAGTTCCCACCACATCCTGACTTCACCCAGGTGATGGAACTAAAGTGTAGTAAGAAAAATAAATAACTAGAGCTTTGAAAATATTCTTAACAATTTCTTGGTTTCTGGTAGAAGCTGAAGTAGAACAAAAAAAGTTTTAAAAATATTATCCAGATAATTAGTGCTCTACTCCTCCAAACACCACGTGCTAAGATTCTCTTTAATTATTTCAAGATACATATTTTTATTTTGAGAATTTTAAATTTTTTTAGTTAATAGCTTTTATTTTTTAATAGGATTTAGATTTATAGAAAAATGGAGCAAAAAGTTCAAAGAATTCCTGTATACCCCCCATGTAGTCCCCATACAATGTTTCCTAATGTTTTGTGCTAGTTTATTACATTTGTTACAACTGACCAACCAATATTGATTTAAGTCTGTAGTTTGCATTGAGGCACCCTCGACCTTGTACAGTCCTACGGGTTTTGACAAACACAATTTTAGTATCCACACAGAATAGTTTTACGGCCCTAAAAGTCCCAGAGTTTCATCTATTCATCCTTCCTTCTTTCCTCCTAAACAAGGGTGGCACCCATTGATCTTTTTACTGTTTCTTTAGTTTTGTCTTTTTTTTCATAATGTCCTACAGTTCATTCAGTCTGAAGAACTTCTGTTATCACTTCTTTCAAAGCATCTTTACTGGAGACCAGTTCCCCCACTTTTTGTTTACCTGAGAAAATCCTCCTTCATGTTTGAAGGATAATTTCATTGGATATCAAATTATAAGTTCTTCTTTCAATAATTTTAATATTTCGCTCCACTCTCTTCTTGCTTACATGTTTTCTAAATACATGTCTGAGGTAATGTTTATTCTTTTTTTAAATTTTCTAAGTTTAATAGGAATACAAATATTTTTGGTTACAAATATTTTGGATTTTATTTAATATTTTGGATCACTTTTATAATGATAGAGCAATGATTTTCAACCAGTGTGCCATGAGAGGATCTTAGAGGTGCCATGAAAAATTTTAAAGATCATTAATTATATTATTTTTGAAAGAAATTCAAAGTCCAGTATGTATGTTCTTTTTTCACTCCTTATTTTTTTTTTTTTTTAATCAACATAGGTAAAGTGTGCTGAGGACGTTTAACTATAGGCTCAAGTGTGCTGTGAGATAAAAAAGGTTGAAAACACTGGTCTAGAGTCATGGATCTAAATGTGCCTGTCACCCAGATGGTGTTCATTGTACCTGGCAGGTAAGCTTTTGCCTATCCCCTCATTCCTTCTACCTCCTGCTTAATTTTCATTGCGTTTTACTTCCTTCTGGGCACATGTGTGCTCATTGGTTAGTTCTAATGTAACAGTGAGTACATGTGGTGCTTGTTTCAATCTTTAGATACTTCACTTAGGATAAAGGTCTCCAGTTCCATCCAAATTGTTACAGAAGGCACTAAGTCATTCTTCTTTGTGTCTGAGTAGTATTCCATGGTGTGTGTATGTACATACAGGTATACACATGTCATATATGTATGTACTTATATACACGTACACACATACCATATTTCGTTAATCCACTCCTAAGTTGATGGGCACTTGGATTGGATATGATGCTTAAAATTATTAATCATCAGTGAAAGGCAAATTAAAATTGCAATGAGACATCACCTTACCCCTGTTAGAATGGCTTTTATTAAAAAGTCCAAAAGCAATAGATGCTGGCATGGGTTAGTGATGCGACTGAATGAAAATTAGTACAACCTCTATAGAAAACAGTACAGAAATACCTCAGAGAACGAAAAGCAGACCCACTATTGGATCCAGCAATCCCACTTCTGAATATTTATTTACTCAAAGGAAAAGAAAGTCATTTTATCGAAAAGACATCTGTGCTTGAATGTTTACTGCAGCACAGCTCACAATTGTAATTCTTATTCTTATTCTTCTGTGGGTAATGTGTTTTCTTTCTCTGGTTTCTTTCAAGATTTTTTTTTCATCTTTGATTGTTTTGCAGTTTGAATATGACGGGCTGACATGGAGCCTTTGGGCATTTGTCCTACTTGGTGTTCTCTGAGCTTCAACCAGGTATCTGTGGTTTGGTGTATGTCATAAATTTTGGAGATCTCTTAATCATTATTTCCTGCAAAATTTCTTTTATCCCTTTTCCTCTTTTTTAACATTCCAATATTTCTTTTTCTGGAAATTTAAGGCCAAGTTATTTAAGGATCAGGATTAATAGTACTTTTGATAAACTGCTTTGTTTTGCCCACTCCTCTTCTTGTCTGTTCTCTCGCGTTATTCCTTTCTGTATTAAGATATATTTTTATTACTTAAATTTTCTTCACAATAAAATTATTTAATACAAAATAAAAAGTATGTTTTAGAGGAGAAGTTGGTTAAATGAAGGAACTGTTAAGCTGTGGTTGAAAGAGTTGGAATGGGTTGATGATATGCAGTTAGATAGGATGAAATGAGCCTTATACAGGACGGCCATAAAGTTCATGTATAATTTTAAATTGAATTTATATGATTAGTATGAATCTTTAATGACTGAAAATGATTAGGAAGTTATGAGCTCTGTCTGATATGCCAGCTGTTGTCTAAGAGACAGATAATGGAGAATTCCATAATTATTCTCCATCAATTTGAGGCTGATCAATATTGGTTATAATAAAATCCGAAGAAAAGGATCTTGAGATGAAAAGCATAAATACAAATAAAGGGGGGTATTACCTAATGATAAAAGGAAACATCCACAAACTAAAAGTAATTGTCATGAACACATTCTCATCACCACCCAAGAAGTGCAAATTGTAAAATTAACAGAGAAATTAATTATGATATGTTTTGTCAATATACCACTGATTTACTTTCAACACGCTTATAAGCTAGATATAACTTCTGTACATATTCCTTTAAAATTAACCTTGATTGTTGAAACAATGTTAAAAATAACTCACAAGGAAAACTTAGAAAAACCATGATTCTAAATAAGTCATACATTAAGAATAAGAAGTCATAGTGAAATAAAAAATATCTGGAAGCTAAATGATGAGAGTGTTACTTATCAGAACACTGAAAATAGTATTTTGGGGAAAGGTTTATGGTGCTACAAGTACATATATCTGAAAACACTGAAGACTAATCAACGATTTTACTCATGAAGGTAAGAAAAAGAATTATAGAATTAAAACAAAGCAGTAAAAAGGAGGAAATGATAAAGATAAAAAGAAGTAATAATGCAACAGACAAAGAGCAGAGGTGATCAAGAAAAATAAATGCTGGTGATTTAAGCAAACAGAAGAGACAGGTCTGAAAAGACAAAAATCATACCTTTCTCTATAAAGACACTATCACAAAAGAAGAGAAAATCCTATTAAGAATAAGCAAGGTAACATGACCATGTATGTTAATAATTTCAAAAATATAATATTACGAACATCTGCAATTAATTGTGAAAAATGAGAGAAACTAATTGATAGGAAATATAATTTTATAAATTGGACTAAAGAATCACAAAATCTTAATGGCAAATAAAATCATCAAAGATATATTTAATCATTTTAATTATAAAATGATTATAAAAATTATAAAAAAAAAAAGCAACATGCACACCCTGTCTTACACTTCCCCTTAAAATAAAATTCAGAAGATTTTTGTACATACATTTTACCAGACCTTTAGGAAACTTAGAATTTTGTTCAATATAATCTGTTTCAGAAAATATAATAATAATAAGTAGTCTTTAATGGAAAATCAAAGTTAGTCCAAGAAAAAAAATTATAGCATTCTGACTTATAAATGTAAATATTCAAAAGTTACAAATAAAATAACTGCAAAATAAATTGATATTTTTATATAAATAATACATTGATACTTTATAGTATTTCATCTGTTAAACACAAAGATAGTTCAACATTAAAAAACCGACCAGTTTTTATCAACACATTAACAAATTAAAAGAGGAAACCAGCCCATACAAGGTCTCTCAAGTAAGTTGGTGAACTTGCCACCATGGACTTACATCAGCAGCACTGTACAAACAGCTCGGTAAGGTTTTATAATGTTGGTACGCCAGTGTCTTACAGCTGTGTTCATGTTGACTGGTTGTGGTGCGTTGCTGAGTAGCATTCACTATTGTCGTTATGTATTTCTGTGTATCATCACAAGAATGTTGGAGCTTGAATTAGAGCAATAACGAAACATTAAATTTCTTGTTAAACTTGACAGAGTGGCATTTCAATCAGGGACATGTTAGTCCATGATGGAGATGATCCCAGGAAGAAGATGGCAGTGTGCAAATGACGAAATGTCATTCTAAGAGGAGAAAAAACATCACTGATGAAGAAAGGTCAGGGCAGCCAGGAACAGCAGAACTCATGGAAATATTGTCAAAATTCATGAAACTGTGTGTCAAAATCAGCAAGTAAACATCTACAGAGAAATAGGAACATCTTAAATGAAAATCTCGGCCAAGAACTCCTGGCTCTTATGTTGTGCCAATGCACAGCCCACTTTGGCACAGGAGATTTTAGCCAGTAAACAAATAACTATGGGGATGCCCTCCCACTGACTTTTTTGTTTACCTGAAGATAAAGCAAATATTGAAAGAAGACATTTTGATGAAATTCAGGATATCAAGGGTAATACAATGAAAATTCTGAGGGTCATTCCAGAAAAAGAGTTCCAAAATTGCTTTGAAGCGTGGATTAGGTGCTAGAGTCAGTGCATAGCTTCCCAAGGAGAGGGCTTCAGAGCTGACCATAGCAACAACATTCAGCACAGAAGCATGCAGCACTTTTTCTAGGATCAGTTCACAAACTTAATTGTCCAACCACATATGATATAAATGTTATGTATATTTCATTTACTCAATATTTGTTATTTTCTAACCACCCTACTAAGTACATTGCACATATTATTAACTAATTTAATCATCACAGATAAACTATCTTCCTTTAGTAGAAGAAGAAACTGAGACTCAGAGATATGAAACAATTTGGCCAGGCTTGTACTGTTAATATTATACAGCAGGGACTCAGAAAGCAGGACACAGGCTGACCAAAAAAGTACCAGGGACTTGCACTCACTCACTACAGCTGCAACTGTTATGTTCTTTTCTCCCTCTCACGCTGCCTCTAATTATCATTTATTTTGCAAGCTTTTGTTGAACATCACTGTTATTTTATAATGTGTCAAGTACTAGAGACAAAATGAGTAAATAGTCTCAGCCCTCAGGGAGCTGTCACATTGATGAGAGTGATACAGAAACATAAATTATAATGTGATCTGCTCAGTTGTACGGGACTATTTATGGATTGTCTCCTGGAGGCTCCTAGAAGTAAGGAAGGAGGCTTGCTTCTTGCTAACCTCCTCTCCTGTTCTTTGACCACGAGTTTGTGAAAACATACAATCTTTTGTGAGGGGATTGAGACCGTTGTCAGTTAGCAGACATGACAGTGACAATATTTTAATTACTTTAGTTGGTAAAAGTAAGAGAAAATTCTTCTGAATTAGACAAAGATAAATCTATCAGTACCAGGCCTTGCAGTCCATTCAACTAATATTTATTGAATGCTTACTACGTTCCAGGAACTGTTCTTGGTGCTTGGGACACACCTGTGAACCAAACAAAGATTCTTACTCTTCTGAAACTTACATTCTTATGAACAGAGAGAAAAAGAAAATAAATAATAAAGAAACAAATAACATAGCATGTTATAAAGTGATAAGGACCATACAAAAAACAATAGAGAAAAGCAGTACAGGTAGGGGACCCACAGTGCTGGCAGGGGAGTGTTAGCTTGCAATTTTTAAGAGGATGGCTATTGAAAAGATGATATTTTGCATACCCATAGCTCAGCTGGTAGAGCAGAGGACTGTAGACTTGAACAAAAAAAAAAACACATTTGAACAAATCCTTAATGGAGGTGAGAGAGTTAGCCAAGCAGGATATCTGAAGGGAAAAGCATTCCTGGGAAAGGGAACAGATAGGACAAAAGCCCTTAACCAGGAACATGACTGATGTGTCAGAGGAACAGCAATAAGGCCAGTGTCATCGGGATGGGGTGTAAGAATGGAGTCACTGGAGAGTGGCCCAGAATGATGACAAAGAGCCAAAGAATTTACAACCTTTAGGCTACTTGAAGGACCGTGGCTTTTATTCTGAGTTAAATGAGCAGATAATGCAATATGACCTGGAGAAAGATCAGGTAAAAGGCTATGGCAACAAGGTAAGATATTTGGGTCGCTTGGGCCCAGGTGATAGCGATGGTGTCAGTGAGTAGTACTCAGATCTCGGGTATACTCTGTAGGTGAAATCAACAAGATTTCCTGATTGATTGAAAGTGGGATGTAAAAGAAGGAGAATTCTATGTAGAGAAAGATGATTCCATGGTTTTTGGCTTATGACACTGGAAAATAACGCTCTATCTATTCTGGGAGAAGAAACGTTGAGTCTGTTAGCCGCCAGTGAGGAGATGCTGAGTGTGTGCTGGTATACACTTGTAAGTCTGGTGCTTAGGAAAGAGGTCAGTGTTTAAAATGTATTATTTGCCTCTGTGGAAAGAAGTACGGAGAATCCTCAAAGCGCTAAAAGTAAACCTTGTGTTTCATCCTGAAATCCTATTACTAGCAATCTACCTAGAAGAAAAAAAAATCATTTTACCATAAGGACATTTGCACTAGAGTAGTTACTGCAGTTCAAATCACAATCACCAAGATGTGGAAGCAACCCAAGTGCCCATCAACCCACGAATGGATTCACAAGCTGTGGTATATGTAGACCATGGAATACTACTTATCCATAAAATGGAGACTTTGCACCTTCTGTGTTAACCAGGATAGAGGTGAAACCCATTCTTCTTAATAAAGTATCACAAGAATAGGAAAGCAAGTATACAATGTACTCAATACTAATATGAAACTAAAGATAAACAACTATACCCGCACATGAGAGAAAAACAATTACATTTAAGGTGAGATGAGGAAAAGGAGAGAAGGGAGGAGAGAGGGGATTGGTAACCTCCCACTTGATGTGCACAATTAAGGATGTACAGCACACCCTCTGGGCGAAGGACTCAACTACAATTTGAACTTTATCTAACAAATGCAAACAATGTAACCTAGTCATTTGTACCCTCTTATGAATCTGAAATAAAAAATATGCTGGGAGTCAACAACATATAGACGGTATTTAAAGAAAAGACACTAGATTGGATCATCCAGAAATAATCAGGTTTAAGTTATGGCCAAATTTACTGGAATAAATCCAATAGGATGAGACCAAAACATTTTATCTATTTCACTTACCATAACCATGAAAGCATAGAATAGAATTTGGGTTTTTTTTTTCTCATTATTGACAAAGTTCTTTTATGAATTTTTACAAACAGGCCCAGTACTTACATATATATATTAAAAACACCACTTATTTTACTAGGTTAAAATATGGTGCTAATGAATCTAACATCTGGTCTTAATACAGTCCAGTTTGTTTCCTTTAATGGGGGCAATTCTGCTCATGTGGAGTAAAATGTTGTTCTAACACCACAGACTCTGTACCCCTTTCTGATCTGCTTTATAAATGTGTGCTATTACTTACAAGGAGAAAGTATAGAATTGTTTCAGTGGTAACTTATGAATAATTTTGCATAAGGAAAACCTGATTTATTTATTTATTTATTTTATTCTTGGGGATTCATAGGGTACAAGAAACTAGGTTACACTGATTGCATTTGTTAGGTAAAGTTCCTCTTACAATTGTGTCTTGCTCCCAAAAGGTGTGGCACATACCAAGGTTCCACCCTCCTCCCTCCTTCCCTCAGGAGAAACTAATTTATTAGCAATACCATTTTTATAAAGTCAACTGGAAAACTGAAATAATTATAATCATGATTATTAAGTTATCCATTTCATAGATACAAAGTAGTCTGAAGCCAAATTATTTAGATAATTCTGTGTACATGTCTGTAGTCTAACCTTTAAAGCCAAAGACCATCTACTTTTTACTCTGTGTAATCCAGTGTATCCATATCTTAAAATGATAAAATATTTATAAAATTGCTTTTTTGAGTTTCTCATTTTTCAATGTAAATATTTCATCTGAAAACATATTTTCTGATAATTTGTAAAACCATTTGTGTGGAACAGAGGCTTTTAAATACTTCATAGTACTTACAAATCTGGTTGAGCTCTCATCATCTTCCATGTTAGGATTTTTTTTTTTTTTTTTTTTTTTTTTTAGTTCATTTAAAATATGTCAGGACTCTATTTCACAACTCTTTGCTTCCACACAACTTAGCATTCCTAGACACACATTTTGTTTTGCTACTCATTATTTCTCTTCTAAAATAAAATCATGACTTATTGTACCCGATCAATAGTGGGAGAGGAAGGGTGTGCCTTCCCACATCTTCCCATTTCCACAGGAAGAGTCCTCTGTTCCCCACATCTTAATGGAAGGGGCATAAGAATGAGGGCTCCTGATTTCCCTCTGCCTCCCTGCACCCCAGCCTTCCACTGGAGAAGGAAAATCTAACCTGATTGCTCAGGCTTTGGCATGCATTGAGCCTCTGTCTTTTCGACTGCTGCCATCCAAAGAATGACAAGAAAGAAGCTGGTGGTGGCCAGTCCTGTATGAGAGTATCAGCTAGAATTGGATGTAAGTACCAAATCCTACCATAAAGGCAGAGCTTCTTCAAGATTGTAAATTTCAGGAAACAATCTGGATGAATTATTGTCTTCATTGTTTTTTCTCCTTGGTTATAAGGGAAAGTCCATGAACCACAATATATATTTAAATTGAGATTCGACTCCTAGGAAAGAATGACCATGGATGGTAACAAGGTGGAAGGAAAGCCCAGCTATGTTTAGCCGGTGGAAGGGATGGTAGAGTTGGAAAGTGCTCCTTGTGGGATAGGAAAAGAATTTCTCTAGGCCAAGATTAGAATATAAAAGTACAAATTTATTTTATATTAGAGAAAAGGAAGAGAGTGGGGGGAAGAGATGAGGAACAGAGAGAAGACAGTGAAGAGCAAGGAGTGAGAATGGAAGGTGTGGGGGTGGGACAGGGGGAGAAAAGGAGCGAGAGAATGACGTGGCATCCCCAAGAAAGGAAGAATTCCAGCTCATTGTCGATGGAAAAGAGGCCATACTCTGTAAAACAATTTAAAGAGGTTTATTCTGAGCCAAATTTGAGGACCCTGACCAGAAGCTACACTCAAGAAGTCTTGAGCATGTGGACTCGAGGTGGTGGGGTTACAGTTTGGTTTTATACATTTCAGGGAGACAGGGATTACAGGTGAGGTCATAAATCAATACATAGAAAACATACATTGGTTTGGTGAAAAAAGGTGGGACATCTGGATGTGGGAGCTTACAGGTTATAGGTGGGTTTAAAGATTCTTTGGCTGGCAATTGGCTGACAGGTTCTGTCTAAAAGACCTGCAGTCAGTGAAAAAAGATGCTTAAAATAAAAGGGTCAGTTAATCATAGACAAAGCAGTAGACAGACTCGGGTGGTTTCTGGTACATATTGAGGACCTGCAGGCAGGTCTTGCATAGCCTTAGGCCTGTTAGTGAGTCACAGAGGACATCCCTAAGAAGGGGAGGGGGCAGGATGAGGCAGGTCCCATCTCCTTTCTCATGGCCAGCAACTCAGTTTTAGGATCCTCTTGGCCAAGAGGAGGTCCTGCCAGTCAGGTGCTGAGGGAGGGGTGTTAAGATTTTATTTTAGTTTACACCACAAACCACAATATTCTATTGAAACACTAGGGAAATTTGTGAAGAGGTTGGTCCCATTGCCCAAGGAAAGCTTTGACCCCAAGAGAAGAGCAGTAGATTCTGATATAACAGAATGATATGATATTCCTTCTAATATTGATAGGTGATCTAATAAATGTCTGAAATTCCATCTGAGTAAGTAAAAAAATCTGACTAAGTGCTTGGAGAAGAGTAATTTTTCATTAATTATCTTCCTTCATTTGGTTTGTGACTAAATGAGTAACAAAATTACTTATAATTATTTAATTTTTCAGAACTAGAACTTTTGTTTTTATCTCATTTCTGCTTATGACATCCTACTCATCTGATTAATGCCACTGCAGAGATTAAATTGTTCACTAGTTCCTCACATCTTTTAAAATATAGTGGAGACTTCTTAATATGGGCACTCCTGGCCCTCTGTGAACAGAGTCCTGCTTATTTTTCTCAACATCCAGCCACAAGGAATGCTTGAAAGACAGCAGAATCTGCCTCAGAAGTAACATTTTTCCATGTTCTTCTTACTGTTCACTTGCTCAACCCATTTTTTTCCTCAAGTCTTTGGCTCTGTAATTGAGCATGGTCTGTATTTCTGGTCCTTCTATTATTTTTAGAGACAGGGACTCTTTTCTCTGGCCTGCCTTGTCTGCTTGACTCTGGGTGTGTGACTTGTGCCTTTGTTTCCGGTATGTCCAACAATCCTCTCCACAGTGAAGCCCCATGGCTACCTCAGACCTGCCTCTGCCTCCTTGCTAAGGGAGTGGAATCAGATACTTGTTTGCGTGAAATCTAAAAAGGGAGTTCTTTGAAATCCCAGATGGCCAATGACACCACTCTCTGCACTGCCCAGGAGAATCAATCAAAGGGAATTGAGGCTGTCTCTTTTTTGGACAGAGCTACAGATGTACAGAACAAACTTCTATTCATTAACCACTTTTACCATCCTTCATACTGACCACCTCTCTGATTGTTAGCACCTTCCATTCTTATCACACAAGACCCAGTACAATTGGCTCGGCACCTGTGACTTAGGCAGCTAGGGCACCAACCACATACACCAGAGCTAGCGGGTTTGAATCTAGCCTGGACCTGCCGAACAACAATGACAACTACATCCAAAAAATAGCTGGCCGTTGTGACAGGCACCTGTAGTCCCAGCTACTTGGGAGACTGAGGCAAGTGAATCACTTAAGCCCAGGAGCTTGAGATTGCTGTGAGCTGTGATGCTTCGGCATTCTACCAAGGGTGACAGCTTGAGGCTCTGTCTCAAAAAAAAAAGAAAAAAAAAAAAAGGACAAAGTACAATTGATGAGGCTAATGTAGATTCAGTAAAAATAGATCCCATCCCAAGATTATACACAGGTTACTCTAATTGGAATATAAAATATAGATTTCCTGAAAGCTTCCAACCATTCACTTATGGATATCATGTGGATAGTTTTTGAGGGACTAACCCCAAGTAACATTTACAGATGCTTATTAGCATAGGTTCTTACTACTCAGTCATGCTGGAATGGTTCTTAGAATCAGGATTTATCATTCTTGTGATTGAGCAGTATTGCAGCTAGAGAGTAGTGAAAAGGAGTATACTATTATTTAATATGAAAGTAGACAAAAATAAAAGACTGCTTTGGTTTGAGGGATATACTCAATAGGTGCTGCAGCTCTAGAAAGTTTTGTGACTTTAAATAAAACTGCCAACGTTTGTGCTCAGCTTGTTCTCTCCAACTGCTCCTAGCTTGGCTCCATCCTGTAATTGTTCAAAAGAGATTTCCACAAATAAATGTGGTATAATGGTGTTGGTATGGGCTTTGGGACTCTCAGATATTACTTCTTACCATTTCATCATATTTCATTGTGGACTTTGATTTTTAGAAGGGCAGTGACCCTAGAAAAGTAGTTTCCCCCAAATGCTCTGATTTTTCAAACTTGGCAAAGGTCCTGGCAAGAGCTCAGTGTGAAGATCCAGAGGTGAGCTAGTGAGTTAACGGGCACATGGCTGTGAGCTGGTGTGGGATGACAACGCAGATGGGGCGGAAGCACAGGATGGAATAGGGAGGTTGATACTAGGAGGAATAGCTCCAGGCTATAAAAGTGAAGGCAGTAAGTAAGGGCATGTCTTTTCCAGCAGTGCTGACTTTCTGGAGCTTATGAAATCATGCTGAATAAAAAACCAAAATAAAGTTCATAAAAGTGCCCCAAACACAAAGGAGCCAAACTGATTTTTCCAGTCATAAACAGGTGAAGTTGAGCCAGTTGGCTTAGATTTCAAGCAGTTCCCTGTAACTCTAATAAACTCTTCTCTTTCCCAACTCTAAAAAGAAGTCTCGTAGTTTTTCTTAAAAAGGCAGGACAAGGAGGATAAGACAAATTTTAAATATTGTTCACTAGGTGATTGGTTATGGATTTTGTCCCCAAACTTCAGTCAAGAAGAAGACATAATAATAATAAAAAATAAAATAAAATAAAATAAAAAGCACATTGCAAAACAGAAAAAAAAAAAAAAAAAAAGAAGACAGGACGTTGACTTAATTTCCCTATCTTCACTTCTCCCAGGGTAATGGATGGTATTTTTGAAGAGTAAGGATGGGATCTGGGGAATGATGTTTATTTTTTTAGTTGCTTTCCCCCCACGTCTATATCCTTCCTAACAATGATTATGAAAAATTAAGAACAGTTTATTCACACTTAGAACTATGTTTAAACTTAGTGTGATATTATTTGATTGTGCCAGCAAGACTCAGTAAAGACCAAACACTTAGCAGCCTCATTACTAAACAGAGCAACACTTTACGAGGCTCTCTTGTCCTGGCTAAGACTAAAGCATTTTCACCCAGCATCTAACACGTTGTCTTTGGCAAGTGTGTGGTAAGCCTGAAATCTAAGCATAATTGGCTCTCAGTCTGTGAGTCTTATTTTCTTGGCCCTGTCCCACAGGCACCCCACTCTCATCTACTGCCCCTCCATCACTCTGTACTAAAATTCTCATCATCTCTCTGCTTAGGAGAGTTTCTGTAAATTCACACTTTCCATCTTAACAGCCAGGATATACAAATACTTTCCAATTGACACCAATCTTAAGATTTTTTTTTTTTTTTTTTTGAGAACTGGATGAAACAGTAAAATTTGCAAAGACTGAAGCTTACAACTTTTAATACTTAAATGGGTTAAAGATAAATTTCCTTCCCAATTGCATGACTATCACTAACCTGGTAATGGCTGGCATTTTGATGTAACCCTATTTGCATATAACTGGAAGTCATATAGTTCCTGAAATTTTCAGGAGTTTCCTTTAGGTTGGGAAAATGTACAAACTTGGTATGAAATACTTGGATGCATGAAGTGGTAGGAGAGATTTTGTGGAGAGCTCCATAGTTGAACTCAAGATAAAACATTTTTTTCTATTGAGTTTCCGAATCCAGTTATAGGTAGGTAAAAATGCTAATGGGAACACTTTCATCAGAGATAGCTGTGGAATGTGGGACCTACGTTATATTTAGGGCTGGATCAAATATATTTGGAGCTGTTACATTTTGGCTCAAGCTCCCACTTAAAAATCTGAGAAGTGACCCTTTCTGATACAGTCTATTAGGGAACAACGAATGGTGTTGTAGTAAAAGACCAACTTGAAGGAAAACAAAAGTCAACAAGGGCCTTGAGATATGCAGTAGGCAGAATCCACAATGTCTCCTATGATCTGTAAGTTCCCCAACTGCTGGGTGATTCAGAGGAAGCATTATCTCTGCTCTCAACAATAGTCTCTAGAGCAGTGGTTTTCAACCTTCCTAATGCCATGGCTCTTTAATACAGTTCTTGTGGGTGGTGAGAGCTGCTGCTCTAGAGGATAAATCCTCACCTTTTGGAACTGATCAGATCACTGGTTTACCCTTGATCTCATACTTCATCCCCATTAAATGGGGTTTCTATGCTGTGAGGTTTCCCATTGGAATTTCTTTTGATGTCAGCTCTACTCCTTATCTCTCTCAGAGCTCTACCAGCAGGTGAATCCGCACCTTCTGCCAATCAGCATACACTCTGTATCATAAGAATACAGCAGTTCTCTTTGGACACTGGTAAACTTACCAGGGAAATTTCCCTTTTTCTCTAGTTACTAGCAATTCTCATTTCTATGTCCTTTTTTTGAAGGTTGCCTACCTTCAGAGTAGACTGAATATTCTCTTTATGTCTTATTCTCAAAGATGGTTTTCCATCCTCTCTGGGACATTGCCTTGGTCTCCAGGTCACTTTTATAACTGGCTCATGTCATTTCTCTTTTCTTGCTCAATGTTTTTTGAGATATTATTTGTCCTGGTCAGTAAATGTGGCAGTTTTGGAAGTACATAAAAATTTACTCTACCCAGTCTAAAGATTTCCAAATCTATTTATTGAACTCCAAATACACATACTTAGAACAGCAGATTCTGTCAGTGCATCAGTCATATAGGCTCCCGGCATTTATCCTCTGCACGCTGAAGGCTACTTACAGCAAAGACCTCTGAACTTGTGTGCTTTTTTCTTGCTACAGGAGAATGTTTGTCTTATATACAAGGTAAACTAGCAGAACTGAAGAATTAATGGCTTTAGAAGCAGCTTTCAAGAAATAATGGTTGAGATTTGGTGAATAATAAACACAGTGTCTAATCCAAAGACTGTGGTAACTCTAAAGTATATGGTACATTGTCTTCTAGAGTTACTAGTGATGCTAAATTTTAATTTCCTTGACTACAGGAGTAACTGTCTTGACAAAGCTCATTTTGTAGGTTTCCTTTCCTTCTCTATCTTATGTTCCTGCTAACCTACTGGTATTTGAATTCTCACCTGACTCTATGTATGAGATAACACAAAGCAATGTATCTAGAAAACTTCATGATGACTTTTCTCTCTATTTCACTCATAGCTACCTCAAGGATAATTTCTTAAAACAAACCTTTTCTACTTTCAATCTTTTCTTATTTCTCTATGTTCAATTCTCCACCCATCAAATCACCCATCACCCAAATTCTCACAATTCAAAGATACTTTGTCACAAATATTATCAATTACACCATTAGAATCTTTTTCAAATCTATGCTTTCCTGTTAACCCTCATTATTGCTATTCCATTTCAGACTCTTAGCTTTTCTTACCCATGAACTTACATAATTTCAACTTTGGAAATGAAGAACAGAAGAATTTAGAATGACTTTCAGGCATTTGGTGGTTGTGAGAAAGGCAATATAGAAGGGCAAGAAGGCTTAGAAGGAAAGAGGTTGAATCATTTTCACATATGTTGAGTGTGAAGAATCTGTAAGCTACTAAATTGGAAATAGGCAGTAGTTGAGTAAATAATGGCCCAGGAGATCTTGGAAGTGGTCTTTCTCAGAAAATTTACATAACACTTGAAGCCATGAAAATGTAGGAAATCATGCAGAATGAAAAAAGTAAAGACTATAAGCAGAATCTTAGAAATACTAAAATTTAGGGGTAAGCAGAAGAATAAGACCTAGCACAGGAAACTAAGAAAGAATACTATGAAAAATATAATGAAAACCATGATAGAGGAAGAAAGACAAGATGTTATGAATGAAAGCCTAGAAAGAGCCAAACATTTTACTCAATGTGAACTTCTTAGTGAAATTTTCCTCGGAAGGAGGTAAGATGGCCGACTGGAGCCAGCTTTCAACAGAGGCTCCCAACTAGAGGGAGAGATAATGGTCAGAATAATCCCAATAAAGCTGAAGGTCAGAAGCTGAGCTGAGAAAGAACATTGATGAGTGCACATTATCCCTGCTGAGGCAAACTGTAACTCCTAGGAAACAAACTTCAGGTACAAAATGTATTCAAAAGAGTATGAGAGTTCGTCCCCTCCCCCAGGAGAGTGGCTTGCTGTGTGCTCTCTATAAGTGAGCAGTGAACAAAAGATCTCTTGTTTCACCCCATGGGAGAGGGCTGCTGAATACCAGGACTTCTCCAGAGAGATTCTACTATGAGCCTGGGCATTCTCTTGCCCAGCATAAAAGATGAACAAATACTTTCCCTGCCATTATGAACTCCCAGCCCAGCTTTCCCCCCTCATCTGGAGGTCTGGAGTCCTGCCTCCTGAAGAGCCCAGTGTCTGGCAGTTACTTGCAAATGGGCCACAGTGCATCTGTACTGAAACTGTGACTCCAGTGAAAGTGAGGAGACATGGGGGGAGGGCAACTGCCCCAGTCAGTGGCAGCAGTAACACAGGCAGTGGCACGGCTACCAATCTACTCTTGCTTCCTCGAGTATTCTCCAAACTTCTTTCCAAAAAGAACATATTAGCTTGCATTTCGACCAGCAGTGTAGAAGTGTTTCCTTCTCTACGAATTCATGCCATTGTCTGTAGTTTGGGGATTTTGTGATGTGGGCTACTCTTACTGGTGTTAGATAATATCTCAATGTGGTTTTGATTTGCATTTCTGTGATGATTAAAGATGATGAGCATGTCTTCATGTGTTTGTAGGCCATGCACCTGTCCTCTTCAGAGAAGTTTCTGTTCAAGTCTCTTGCCCACAATGAAATGGGATCACTGTTCTTTTCTTATTAATTAGTTTGAATTCTCTGTGGATTCTAGTTATCAAACCATTGTCAGAAACATAACCTGCAAATATCTTCTTCTATTCTGAGGGATGTCTGCTTGTTTTACTTACTGTGTTCTTGGCTGTGCAGAAGCTTTTTAGTTTGATCAGATCCCAGTAATATATTTGTGGTGTTGCTTCAATTGCTAGGAGATCCTCCTCATAAAACATTCTCCCAGGCTGATTTCTTCAAGCATTTTCCCCACACTCTCTCCTAGTATCTTTATAGTTCCATGTTTTAAGTTCAAATCTTTTATCTAGTGAGAATCAACTTTTGTTAATGGTGAAAGATGGGGGTATGGTTTCAATCTTCTACAGGTCACCAGCCAGTTCACCCAGCACCATTTGTTAAATAGGGAGTCTTTCCCCCAAGGAATGTTTTTGATAGGCTTATCCATGATGGAATGATGATAAGTAGCTGGGTTCATCTCTTGGTTCTCTATTCTGTTCCATAAATCTACCACTCTGCTTCTGTGGTAGTACCATGCTGTTTTGAGCACTATAGATTTATAGTATAGCCTGAAGTTTGGTAATGTGATAACTACTGATTTGTTTTTATTTCTGAGTAATGTTTTGGCTATTTGAATTTTTTTCTGATTCCATATAAAATGAAGCACTATTTTTTTTAAGCTCTTTAAAGTATGACAATGGTGCTTTAATAGGGATTGCATTAAATCTGTAGAGTGCTTTGGGTAGTATGGACATTTTAACAATGTTGATTCTTTCCAGTCATGAGCATGGTATGTTTTTCCATTTGTTAACATCTTCAGCTGTTTCTTTTCTCAAAGTTTTATAACATTCTTTATAGAGATCTTTCACATCCTTTGTTAGGTAAATTCCCAGATATTTCATCTTCTTCAGCACTCCTGCAAAAGGAATAGAGTCCTTGACTATATTTTCAGCTTGATTACTGTTGGTATATATAAAAGCTACTGATTTGTAAGTATTGATTTTGTATCCTGAGCCATTGCTATATTCCTTGATCACTTCTAAGAGTTTTGTAGTTGAGTCCCTGGGATTTTACAGGTATAGGATTATATCATCCAAAAAGAGTGAGAGTTTGATCTCCTCTGACCCCATTTGGATACCCTAAATTGCGTTCTCTTTCCTGATTGCTATGGCTAAGACTTCCATTACTATGTTGAATAGCAGGGGAGACAGTGGCATTCTTACCTAGTTCCTGATCTGAGTGGAAATGTTTTCAGTTTTGTTCCATTCAATATGATATTGACTGTGGATTTGCTGTAGATGGCCTTTGTCAGTTTAAGAAATGAGCCATCTATGCCTATTTTCTTAAGTGTTCTGGTCATGAAAGGATGCTGTATATTATCAAAAGCTTTTCCCACATCAATTGAAAGAATCACCTGGTCTTTGTTTTTTATTTTATTGATGTGATGTATTATATTTATAGATTTGTGTATGTTGAACCAACCTTGTAACCCTGTAATAAAACCAATTTGATCATGGTGTATAATTTTTTTTGATGTATTGATGAATTCTGTTTGCAAAGATCTTATTGAATGTTTTTACATCGATATTCATTAATGATATTGGTCTATAATTTTCTTTCTTTGTTGGATCCTTTCCTGGTTTGGGGATCAGGGTGATATTTGCTTCATAGAATGTGTTGGGAAGTATTCCTTCTTTTTCTATGGTTTGAGAAAGGTTGTATAACATAGGTACTAGTTCCTCTTTAAAGGTTTGATACAATTCAGATGTGAAGACATCTGGCCCTGAACTTTTTATTTTGGGGAAGTTTCATATAGTCGATGTTATTTCAGTACTTTATATAGGTCTATTCAAAATGTATTCAGTACTATTATGAAACCAATTTATAATCACTCACACTTTCACAAAAAAGATAAATAACAACTATAGCCCAAGATGATGGAAGGAAGAGGAGGGGGGAGATTCATTGGAAGGAGGGTAAATGGTGGGACCATTCCTGTGGTTCATATTGCAAGGGTACATGTCAAATCTATTAAGTATAGAGTATAAATGTCTAAACACAATAATTAAGTAAATGAGGTGATGGCTGTATAAACTAGTTTGATGTAAGCATTCCTAACTGTATATAAAATCAATACATTGTATCCCATAAAGTTATCAATGTATACATGATCTATGTGTTTATGACTTAAAAAAAAATCTAATTCTTTTTAGTTGAGTCTAAGAAGGTGGTGTGCTTCTAGGTATTGGTCCATTTCCTCCAGATTTTTATATTTCTCAGAATAGAATTTTTTATGATAATTATAGAAGATTTTTAAAATTTCTGAGGTGTTTGTTGCTATTTCTCCTTTATCATTTCTGGATTGATGATATTATGGATTTTACTTTTCTGTTTCTGGTTAGGTTAGCCAAAGGTTTATCAACTGTGTTAATCTTTTCAAAAAAACATTTTTTTTTTTTATTTGTTGATTTTATGAATAATTCTTTTATTTTCACTTTCATTTAATTGTGCTCTAATTTTGGTTATTTCTTTTCTTTTACTGCTAGTTTTGAGGTTGGAATGTTCTTTTTCCAGTTGCTTGAGATGACCCATTAAGTTGTTGGCTTCCTCTCTTTCTGTTTTCTTGATGAAGGCTTCTGATGCTATAAATTTCCCTCTTAGGGATCCCTTTGTAATATCTCACAGGTTTTGATAATTTGTGTCTTCATTATCATTTTGTTCCAAAAATTTGGTGATTCCCTTCTTAATCTCATCACTGACCCAGCTTTCCTTCAGCATAACGTTATTTAGTTTCCATGACTTTGTTTAAGTATAAAGATTCCTGTTGCTGTTCAGTTCAACTTTTATACCATGATGGTCTAGGAAAAGACAAGAAATAATTTCTATTCTATTCTTTTTAATTTAATGAAGTTAGACTTGTGACCTAAGATGTAATCAATTTGGGGGATGTTCTATGTGCTAATGAGAAGAATGTATATTCAGATTTATTAGGATGAAATGTTCTGGAGAAGTCTGTTAAACCCATTTGTTCTACGGTTAAGTTTAACTCTAATATTTCTTTGTTTAATTTCTTCTTGGAGGATCTAACCTAAACTGCTAAAGGGGTGTTAAAATCTCCAACCCTTATACTGCAGGAAAATATCAAATTGTTCATATCTGTTAGGGTTTGCTTTATAAATTGAGCATTCTGGTAAGGTGCATAAATGTTAATTATTGAAATCCCTTCATTTTGAGTGTTTCCTTTGACAAATACGTGGTGTCCATCATTATCTTTCCTTATCTTTGTTCTTTTGAAACCAATAGTATCTGCCAATAAAATAGCAAAACTTGTTTTGTTTTTTTTTTCTAATTTCCATTTGCCTGTACTATACATGTCCATCCATTCACCCTGAATTTTTTTATCCTTTAGGGTAAGATGAGACTCTTGTGTGCAACAGATATCTGGCCTGAGTTTTTGTATCCAGTCAGACAATCTGTGACTCTTTAGAGGACAATTTAAGCCATTCACATTAATTGAGATAATTGATAAGCATGGTAGTGTTTTGGGTGTTATGTTTTTCAAAAGTGCAGTGGAAATTTTTAATCCTTTCACCATTGTGGATGTTAAGATTTATTCGAACCTTTCTGGGTGTGTTTACTTTGGTGGTAGACCACTGTGCTGGTCATTATGGAAAATGCGTTTGAATATTTCCTGGAGAGCTGGTTTAATTATCACAATTTTTTTCAATGTGTCTAAGTCAGTAAAGTATTCGATTTCTTCACCACAAATGAAACTCAGTTTAGCAGGATACAGGATCCTGGGCTGAAAGTTGTTTTGTTTTAGGAGATTGAAGGTCCATGACCATTCTCTTCTGGCTTGTAAAGTTTGGATGAGAGATCTGCAGTCATTCTAATATTCTTCCCCTTGTTTGTAATGCTTTTCTTATGTGTGGCTGCTTGCAGAATTATCTTCTTCATCTTAACTTTGGCAAAGTTAATCATAATAGGAGATGCTTTATTTGGATTGTGTCTTGCTGTGGTTCTGAAACTGTCTACTATCTGAATTTTTTATATCTCTTGCAATGATTCAGGAATTCCTATAAGATGAATGTTTGAGCTTTTGGAGTGATCCCACAACTCTCTGAGGGAATGATCACTTTTTGATCTCTATTTGTCTGCCTCTTTGAGTATTTGGGAATGTTTAAAATTTTTGTCTTCAATCTCAGAGATCATTTCTTCTGATTGCTTAACTCTATTACTGAGGGATTCTATTAATACTGTATTTCAGAGTTCCTCGAATAAATTTTTCATGTCCTTGAGTTCTGCTATCTTTTTTCTCATTATGTCCTTATCTTCAGTGACTTTGTCTTTGAATTTATTAATTTCTTGAGACAACTTTAAAACTACTCTTTGGATTTCAATTTCTAACTTTTCTTCCATTCCATTCATTTTATTTGCTATTCATATTCTGAATTCTTTCTGACATTTCAGATATTTGCCTATGCATGGCATCTTGAGTTGTACCTCCTTTGTTATTCCTGGTGGGTTGGGGATTGATCTACTCTGGTTATTCATGTTGGCAGAGTTTTCCTGTTGGTTCTTCCCCATGTCTATTTTCCACCATTTGGTTATGAAAAATGGTAGGGTGAGATTGAATTTAGGTTCCCAGGTAGTTGAGTTAATCAGACCCTTACCAAAGCTCTAGGCTTTGTAATTGTGGCTTATCCCCTACAACCTTAGAAAGGCCCCTTTCAGAGTTTTGGCTAGAGACTCTGGGGACCTACTTGATGAGATAGCACAAGCTGACTCTGTTTTGAAATCAGACAACCTCTACCCTACCTTATGAAGTAATGGGATTAGGTTTAAATATCAGCTGTGAAGAGATATAGACTGCTGTAGCACCTGCCCCCACCATTTAGTTCTTTTCTGCTACAGAACTTTGAAGGTCAACCTCAGAATGTCCCTGAGTGGACAGCCCCAGACATGAGTGCCAATCAGATTGTCTTGGGCAGTACATACCCTGCTCAGCGAAGAGAGATCCAAAGGTCTCCAACTGTGAATAGAAATCTTCAGTCAATTCTGTCCTGCAACCCCGAGCATATGGCTCTGGGTCACCTCTGGTGAGCTGCCATAAGCCCATCAAAGTCCCAAGTGGGCATCAATACTCCTGTCCCCTGGGCACAATCAAAGCCAGGAGTCTGGGACCCTGCCTGCAGGGCTCACTTCACATGGGGCATTCATGTCTCTGCTTGCTAGCTCAACTGGAACCAGGGGTCCATGCCCCCACCCACTAGACTCAGTACACACTGGCATCTGCTTCTCTGCTCACTGCCTCAATTGGAGCCAGGGGACCTTGCCCTGGTCTCAGTACACACCTGGAAAGCCTCTGTTCATTGGCCCAGTTGCAGCTGCGGACCACTTTCTGCTCCCCGGTCTCAGTCCACCCCAGGCAAGCCTCTGCTCAATGGCTCAGTTCAAGGCATGCCCTACCTGCAGGTCTCAGTCCACAGTGGGCAAGCCTCTACTCACCAACCTATTTGGAGTCATGGACTAAGCCTCACCCACTGGTCTCAATTAACACCAAGCAACCTCTCTCTTGGTTGCAGGCACCCGTCAGAGCTGGGGGGTTCTGCAACTCCTCCTGCCAGACACAGCAGGAACTGAGGATCAAAACCACAGCTGGCTGGGCAACATCATAACCAGGGGACTGCTTCTCCTCCCTCTGAGTGTCACTTTCTTCCTGCACCCTCTTTCTTCTCCTCTGGTCACAGATTCCATCCTGATGTTCAACGGTCCACACTGTGCCCATATCTCTCTGGAAAAGACCAAATACTCTGGGCTCTGCAGAGGGCAGAACTTCAGACTGCTATGTGAGGAGGGAAGGGTGAGATTCTGGGAGTTCTGGGAGTTCAGAATTGCAGGGGAAAATATATGTTTAATTTTATGCCAGGCAGGGTGGTGTTTAGGTTCACAAGTAGGACCTCCCTGGAGGAAGAAACCCAATGTTTAGCAGTTCTCTCCAGGGAGGTAAAATGAGAGGTCTTTTGTTCCTTGCTACTTGCAGAGAGCCCCCATGAGTCCTCTACTTCGAGGGGTCTCTAGTCTGCTAGAAGATAGGCTTTGTACCTGTAATTTGTTGTCTTGAATGCTCTTCCTTGGAGTCACAGCTTGCTGAACTTTTTTCTTGGCTCAGCTCCCCACCTTTGGTTTTATAGATGGTCAGGAGCCTCTACTGAGGGTTTCTACTTCTCGGCCATCTTCTCAGAATTTCCTATACTTCCCACTAAGCACTGTTTTAGCTACATCTCACAAATTTTAATAAGTTTTATTTTTCATTATCTAAATTACTTTCTACTTTCCCTTTTATAAACCACAGTCTACTTAGAAGTGTGTTATTACTTTTGCACTGTTTGTGGGATTACAAACTAATACAGTCACTTTGGAAAAAGTATGGAGTATCCTCAAAGAACTCAAAATTGACTTTCCATTTGATCCTGTGATCCCATTGCTAGGCATCTACCTAGAAGAAAAAAAATCATTTGGTCATAAGGACATTTTCAGTAGATTATTTATTGCAGCTTAATTTACAAATGCCAAGATGTGGAATAAACCTTAGTGCCCATTAACCCACAAATGGTTAATAAACTGTGGTATATGTATACCATGAAATATCAGCCTTTAAAAGATGGAGACTTTACATCTTTTGTATTAACCTGAATAGAGTTGGAGAACATTCTCTTTAGTAAAGAATCACAAGAATGAAAAAGCAAGTATCCAGCATATTCAACACTATTATGAAGCCAGTAAATGGACTAATACATGTCCATACAAGAGAAAATCTTAATTTAATTCAAATTATGGGGCAGGGAGAGGAAGGAAGGGGAAGGAGGGCAGAGGGAGGGGAATTGGTGTGTTCTCACCTAATGGGCACAATGTAGGGATACGTGGCACACCTCCTGGGTGAGGGCCACAACTGTAACAGGGATCTTACCTAACAAACACAAACATTGTAACCTAATTGTTTGTACCCTCATATTAATCTGAAAAGTTCAAAAGAGTAAAAAAAAAAAAAAAGTATGTTGTTTATTTCCGAATATTTTGTATTTCACTAGATATTTTATTGTTAATTGTTTTCTAATTAAATTTCATTGTGATCACAGAAAATATTCTTTATCATTTAAATCCTTTTAAATTTAGTCAGACTTACTTTAGATCACAATAAATAATCTATCTTGATAAATACACTATATGCAATTGAAAATGATATGTATTCTGTAGTTACTCGGAGTAGTCTTTTATAAATATCAATTAGGTTAAGATGATTAGTGTTTATATCATCTGTATTTTTATTAATTATTTGTGTATTAATCTATAAGTTGCTGGAAGTGTTTACTATGATTATGAAATTGTTCATGTTTCCTTTCAATTCATTCAAATTTTTTTTTATTTTTTTTATTGTTAAATCATAGCTGTGTACATTAATGCAATCGCCTGTACCCATTCTAAGATGCACCATAGATGTGGCCCCACCCATTACCCTCCCTCCACCCAAACCTCCCCCCTCCCTTCCTCTTCCTTGGCCCTTTCCCTATAGTCTTGTGGTATAGTTGGGTTATAGCCTTCATGTGAAAGCTATAATTTAGCTTCATAGTAGGGCTGAGTACATTGGATACTTTTTCTTTCATTCCTGAGATACTTTGCTAAGAAGAATATGTTCCAGCTCCATCCATGTA